>JASVEL010011474.1:0-97457 GCA_032618575.1 Nicotiana noctiflora | reverse complement strand
TAATTTCCCACTAACCGGATATAGGCGATACCCCCAAATATTACCGAGCCATCTCTTCTTCTTCATTGTGATATAGGCGATACCCCCAAATTTCCCACTATCAAAATCTTCTTCTTCTTCGATGACCTAGGTCATCTTCTTCTTCACTGCAATATAGGCGATACTCCCATATATCTCTCTCTGATGACCTAGGGTTCGTGTTTTTGTTAATATTTGAACAAATTGGGTTTGGGATTTTATTCTAATTGGTGTCGAGAAGTTGTGATTGAAGCTTGGATTCATTTGTTTGGTGTCAACAATCAAATTTTTGGTTCATATGCTTTGAAGATTAGAAATTTCTAGTGTTTTGTTGGGTTTTTGAGTTTGATGGGTTTATATTATGTTTATATCCAGTTCAATGTGTTAAATTTATTATGGACGTATATGTCTGGGATTCTTTTCTATGCTGTGAAGTTTTGATTTTGTCAATGTTCTTCTATTGAGTGTGCAATGCCTGTTAATATGTTGTGAAGATTAGACTTTTAGTGTTTTCTTGGGTTTTGTATACTCACTACCTCCCTAATTTCACTCTGTTGTTGTTGTTGTTGGATTTTGCATATGTTGAGTTTGTATTTGCGAGTCTTGAATATGTTGAGTTATAGATTCATTACCAATTAAAAAACCTTGATTACATTTTTCAAGTGTTTTTACATTCTCCCAGAGTTTTTTGTTCATATGTTGATAAGATATACTTTTTAGGGTCGATTGGAAACAAATTCTTGTTGTTGGGCAATACCTTAATTTATATATGAATTTTTATGGGTTTCTGCTTGGATTCATTTGTTTTGTTTGAAGTTTAGGTTCTTTTGGTTTGTAATTGTGGCTTTGGTTCTTACCGATAAAGAAAGGATTTGTAGAGTTTAAATTCTCTTTTGGTTCATATACTATGAAAATAGGTTTTGTAGTTTTCCTTTGGTTTTGAATTTTGTATGGTATTTGGATATTATCAGTGATGATGATGACTTAATGGAGGAGGACCCCTTGGAGTTTGATGCTGGTTTTGGGAACATACTGGTGGTGGACAATCTTCCTGTGGTGCCTAAAGAGAAATTTGAGAAGTTGGAAGGGGTAGTTCGGAAAATTTACAGCCAACTTGGTGTTATTAAGGAGGATGGTCTTTGGATGCCTGTTGATCCCGAGACTTAGAAAACCCTTGGGTATTGCTTCATCGAGTATAATACTCCTCAGTTACTCCATTTTTTTCTCTTTAGCAGCTACAATGTATCTCATTTGTTTAGACACTGTGTGAGACTTATAACGGAATTGTGGAAGATGTTAACCAGTGTCATGTTGCTATGTTTTTCTGCTTTAGGAAGCTGAGATGAGTAACGAGAAGACACATGGATACAAGTTAGATAGGTCGCATATATTTGTTGTTAACATGTTTGACGACATTGAGGAATTCTTGAAAGTTCCCGATGAGTGGGCTCCACCGGAGATCAAGCCTTATGTTCCAGGGGTTAGGCTCTTCATCAGCCAGTCTTTTTCTCCCGCGAGCACAATGCGAATTAAATATTAGTTTTTCATTCATCTGCTAATATTGAGATGTTTGTATCCTGGCAGGAGAATCTGCAACAGTGGCTTACTGATGAGAAAGCTAGAGATCAGTTTGTGATTCGGGCTGGCACTAACACAGAGGTCCTCTGGAATGATGCAAGATAGTTGAAGCCTGAGCTTGTTTACAAACGTTCTGTAAGCGAACTTATTTCCTCTTTGTGCTCATTTAGCTATCCATTCATGGGGGCCACTGACACAGAGGTCCTCTTTGTGCTCTTTTTTACTGTTTAGAGTCTCATATTTTCAGAATTCGAAATGTGTCTTGTACAAAAAATGTTTCTTCAAAAGATATTTTTTCTTTTATGAAGATGCGTAATTACTAAACATTTGCTAACGATGTCTCTGTGAGTGCAGTTCTGGACTGAGAGTTTTGTTCAATGGTCCCCTCTGGGAACATATTTGGCAACAGTTCACAGACAAGGTGCTGCAATTTGGGGTGGTGCCACCACTTTCAACTGTCTGATGCGCTATGCACATCTACAGGTTAGTTTCTGTTTGTTTTCTAATGAACCTATGTAGGTGTTCTGTGACTTACCTCTGCTGGATCTAAATTCAGGTAAAGCTGATTGATTTCTTCCTTGGTGAGAGGTATCTGGTGACATACAGTAGCCACGAACCAAGTAACCCCCGTGACACTCATGTAAGTCTAAGCTTTGTTGTGTTTATGTATCTGATTGTAGCCATACTGGATTGTCTCTAATTTAGATTTCTTTTAGAGGGTTGTGCTAAATATTTTTTATGTGAGAACTGGGAAAGTGATGAGAGATTTCAAGGGAAGTGCCGATGAATTCGCAGTTGGAGGAACTGGAGGTGTTACTGGTGTGTCGTGGCCAGTTTTTAGGTGAGATTTGATCCTATTATAAGAAATGCTTTCTATCCTTCTCTGCTACATGTTGTTAAAGTTATGCCTAAAATTTTCAAACTCTTGCATACGAGTGCATATACGATTCCTCAGAAATATAATGAAAAGTGGGGCTGAAATACTTTCTTAACTTTCTTTTTGAGACGATTTCAGGTGGAGTGGTGCTGTGGCGGTAAAGAAGACAAGTACTTTGCAAGAATAGGAAAGAGTGTCATCTCTGTTTATGAAACAGAGATTTTCTCTCTTATAGACAAGAAATCTATCAAGGTTGAAAATGTTATGGATTTTAGCTGGTCGCCAGCAGATCCAATTCTTGCACTTTTTGTTCCTGAATGCGAAAATCAACCGGCCAGGGTTCGTGCTAAAACTTTTATGCAATTCATCACTAATTTGGAGGAACTACTTGTATTTGCATTTGAAAGCAGGCTAATGCTCTCTACTGGTCACCTGGAGGTTGCTTCCTTATTTTGGCTGGACTGAAAGGTTTCCATGGGCAGTTGGAATTCTTTGATGTCGATGAGCTTGAAACCATGGCATCTGTTGAGCATTTTATGGCCACAGATGTTGAATGGGATCCTAGTGGAAGGTATTGAATTTTTCTCTTCCATTAGTTTTGCCCTTATACACCTTCCTATTTTGGTTCTTATACTTTTGCTTATTGGGCATGTCAATGTATGTAGCAACATCTGTTACCTCAGTTCATGAGATGGAAAATGGATTCAACATCTGGTCTTTCAATGGAAAGCTGTTGTATAGGATACTTAAGGATCATTTCTTCCAGGTAACAGCCTTTCCATACATTGTTGTACTTGTTCCTACTTTGGCCTATAAGAGACTCGGTCACACTGCTCAAATTATTCTACCTCCTAAATTGTTACTATATGTTTGTCAATTGATTTCAAATTATGTGTGTGTCACATGATATAATTTTCCTAGAAGCAGGGAGTTTACTAACGACATCTCTGCTTCCATCAATGGGATTTGTAATCCTAGATATTTTAATATCCTTGTTTACAATCTTTTATAATGTTGTATTTCATCTTAAAATGATAGGAGGGCAGTGCAGGCCTTACATCCAAAGATTATAACACAATAATAGAATGTATCCTTCAAAATACAGGAAGTGAAACAAGTATTTGCATCCCTGTCAAAACACGATCTAAAAGAATCCTTAACTAACAAAAGAAATTTATCTTTATCATATCTTGTCCTAATACTAGGCATTTAGCATTTATCCAATTGAAAAGGACCTTTTTACTCAATTAGGGAGTTGCTGGAAAGAGAGATAGACAACAGTCTCTGAGCTGGATGTAGCAAACATAGCTAAATAATCTATCACTTGATTTGTCTCTCTAAATCAGTGCGTAGAACTAACATTGGCTTGGTGCATTGCTTATCCGCTTTTAGACAGCATCCTTTATGTGCATTGCTTCCTTTCCATTACTCCATTGAGGAAGAAATCCTAAGTATTGGGAAAAGCCAGAAAAGTTTCCTTCCAGAAATATTTCATCGAAAATAACATATATAGAAAGATCTTATCGTAATATGAGCCACCGTAATAGAAGAAAATCTGAGTTAATAATCTTTTAGTTACTAGTAAATGACGAAATGTGAGATTTATAATTTTGAATGTCCAAATACCATTTTCTTTTACTTGTAAGTTAATAAATCAATGTGATTATCATGATATTTTTTTCTGGTAAAAAACTGTGTTCCAATGGTTAAATTAATATGTTGTAGTTGTAAAAATATAGACATCAGACAAAATGCGAGCAAAGGTAGTTATAGAGATTTTTTTTTCCGGTTTAGCCATTCGGATGTGTTACTGGTGTGTCGTGGCCAGTTTTTTTTTTTGTTATAGGTTTAGTCATGGTAAAATTGTTTATGCACCTTGATACAAGATAAGAAGAAAAGTGCTGGTTGATCTAGGTTTGTCGGGAAAATTGGCTCAGGGGACAAACTGGAAAACTCATTCTCAAAATTTTCTTAATGCATTAACATCCGCCATTACCTTGAATGCATTAACAGTCTAGTTGTCCAGTAGCGTTAACAGTCTAAATTTTCTTAATGCATTAACAGTAACAGAAAGATCTTATTGGGTTTAGTTTCTTTCTGAACTTTAACAGTGATTGTACGATAACGAAAGGACTTAAGTTATATAAGCAAAACTAATAACTTGAAATTTTGCATACGCAATGATGCTTGGCAATATGCCCAATGCTGAATAACATACTAGGCAGTTTGTTATATTAAGCAAGCACAACATGAGGCATTTTAAAAGAAAAATACCTCATATGCTGTGTCACGACCCTAGTTCACCAATTGTGAACATGTCGTGATGGCACCCAGTCCCCACGACTAGGTAAGCCTAACACGTTGCGGAATATACAAGTTATAAAATACTTAAATAAGGAACAGGGGAAAATAAAATAAAAGGTATGTAATCCGTGCCGCTTGGCACATACATCCGTCACACAATAAATAAAACACTACCAAGATCCGGAACCCCACGGTAACACGGACTAAAAGAGAAATACAACTGTGGCTCTATGTGTAAAGAGTATCTAACAACGAAATGAAGAAAAATGTCAACTAGTAATACTAGAATAGAAGGGAAGCCTCCGGATCCGCGGACGTAGCGGATCATACCTCGAAGTCTCCCAGAAAGCTGCGGAATCACCTAGTACGAGCTGCTCTGATGTACCTGGATCTGCACAACAAAAGTGTGCGCAGAAGAGTAGCATGAGTACACCACGGCGGTACTCGGTAAGTGCCAAGCCTAACCTCGATGGAGTAGTGACGAGGAAGGTCAGGGCCCTACCGAGAAACAATAATAATATAATGATAACAAAATAAACAGCTTAACAGATAACAACAAAATTTCCGAAATAACAACATTTACTGAAACTGTTTACAACCCAGCTAGTAACAAATAACCAACTCGAATAAACAAATCCAGGATCCGGGAATTGAACCCGCGGTCCCGATTCTCGGTACCACGGGTCTCGGGAATCGAACCGCGACCCGTGTCTCGATAGTATCACAAAAACTCGGGATCTCCGGGAATCGAACCGCGGTCCTACCAATAACTCGGGATCTCGGGAATCGAACCGTAGTCCCTACCGATAACTCGGGATCTCGGGAATCGAACCGTGTAACATCGATATCACGCGGGTCTCCGGGAATCGAACCCACGGCCCCTAGGTCTCGGGAATCGAACCGCGCGATCCAGAAACAATATCACTCCGGGTCTGCGGGAATCGAACCCACGGCCACAGGATCTCGGGAATTGAACCGGCAGTCCACCAACACGTCAAATAAGAAAACACACAAGAGAGAATATAATGTTAAATTACAACCTTTACCGAAATTAGTGCCAACAATTTATCGAGAATTCAAGTAAATCAGATTAGGCGATTAAACATGTTGAATCCTAGTTAATCATGCTTTTCTAAGCACTACCGGGTAATGGTAACGCTTTTATCAGCTAAGAGGAGGAATATCACTAATCGGACAATTCAAGTAAAGTGTGTGTTACAACAACCAGGCGCATGTACACGCCCGTCGCCTCGCGTACAAGGCATTTAAACTATCACATAATATCCTAGGGGTGAAAGTTCCCCACACGAGGTTAGACAAGCCACTTACCTCAATTCCGGCACAAAACCGCTAAGTAATAATCCTCTTGCCACGAATGTCGGCCTCCACAAGAGTAGAATCTGATAAAAATCAATAGAATCACATCAATATAGGCCAATTGGGCATTACCCAATCAAATTAACTCAAAATTCACCAAAACCCACAAGTTGCCAAAAACCCGACTTTCGGTACGATTATCGAGAAATCACGAAAATTATATTTTCGGGTTCCTTATCTCAATACGAGTCTAGGCATATAAAATTTACCAAAATCGGACTCCATTTGTCCATTCAAAACCTTGATTTTCTAAAATCCAAGACTAGGGCTAAATCCTCCATAATTACCCCAAATTCCTCCATTTTCATGATATAATTGCATAATATTACCAATACTAATCATAGTATGAGTTCATAGTTGATTACCCGATGATTTCCCTTGATTTCCTCCTCAAAATCGCCTAAAATCGCCATAGCCGAGACACGAAATGTTAAAATGTTACGAAATTTTTCTAACTTCGATACAACTACTTACGGCGATTTTCGCTTACGCGGAACATTTTCAAGCTTCTACGCGTCCGTGTCCGCGACCAAAGGGTCGACTACGCGGTTCCGGAGCCTAGCCGGCCATTTCGACACGCGACATACGGACCGCCTGCGCGCGTCGCATCTGCGAAGCCTCGACCGCTCTGCGGAGAATTTCCGCTCTGCGGCTAAGTGTCCGCTTCTGCGGACCCGCCTAAGCGGCTAGCCTTCCGCTTCTGCGATGCTTCCCCCCTTAGCCCTTGGCCGCTTCTGCGGCTCAATATCCGCTTCAGCGGTGCCGCACCTGCGGGCTCCTTTCCGCTTCCGCGATCCCAGCGCTTCTGCGCTCCCTCATCCGCTTCTGCGGACTCGCTCCTGCGACCACATTTCCGCAGGAGCGAAAATGACAGAACCAGAACTCTCAACCTGAAATTTCCATGATTTTTCTCCCGTTTAACCATCCGAAAACACCCCGAGGCCCCCGGGACCTCATCCAAACATACCAACACACCTTAATACCTTATTCGAACTTGCTCCAATCCTCAAAACACGTCTAACAACATCAAAACTCATAATTCGCATCGAATTCAAGCCTAAATTCCTTAAAACATTCCAAATTACACATTCAATCAAAAACCCGACCAAACGACGTCCGAATGACCTGAAAATTTGCGGACATATCCAAAATCACATAACGAAGCTACAGAAATTGTCGAAATTCCATTCCGACCCCGGATCAAAATCTCGCCTATCGTTCGGATTCGCCAAAATTTCAACCTTCGGCATTTCAAGCCTAATTTAGCTACGGACCTCCAAAATACATTTCGAACGCGCTCCTAACCCCGAAATCACCTAACGGAGCTAATGGAACCATCGGATTTCCGTTCCGAGATCGTCTTAACACTGTTCCGGCTACGGACCGTTTTCTAGTTTCAAAGCTCTTATTTAGGGACTAAGTGTCCCAAAATGCTCAATTTTTTTTTTTTTTTTGGAACCGACTCTCCCGGCAACCCACAATAGCAGAAAAGAACTTAGGGGAACAGTTAAATTCGGGATTGGGGCGTAATTTTCTAAAACGACCGGTCGGGTCGTTACATCTTCCCACACTTAAAGATTCGTTCGTCCTCGAACGAGCATAGAAAACATACCTGGAGTAGTGAAAAGATGAGGGTACTGGTTGCGCATATCCTGCTCGGTCTCCCAAGTCGCCTCCTCGACCGGCTGGCCCCGCCACTGAACCTTTACCGAAGCGATGTTCTTTGACCTTAGCTTCCTGACCTGCCTGTCTAGAATGGCTACTGGCTCCTCAACATAAGACAGATCCTTGTCTAGCTGAACAGAAGTGAAATCCAACACATGCGACGGGTCACCATGGTATCTCCGGAGCATAGAGACATGAAATACGGGATGGACTCCGGCTAGGCTGGGAGGTAAGGCCAACTCATAAGCAACCTCCCCAACACGCCTCAGAATCTCAAAAGGACCAATAAATCTAGGACTTAGCTTCCCCTTCTTCCCAAACCTCATAACGCCCATCATGGGAGAGACTCGAAGCAGAACCCGCTCGCCAACCATAAAAGCCACATCGCGGACCTTCTTGTCCGCATAACTCTTCTGTCTAGACTCGTCTGCGTGAAGTCTGTCCTGAATTACCTTGACCTTGTCCATTGAATCCTGGACCATATCAGTACCTAGCAGTCTGGCCTTGACCTGCTTGAACCAACCTACGGGAGACCTGCATCTCCTACCATATAGAGCCTCATACGGTGCCATCTGAATACTGGACTGGTAGCTGTTATTATAAGCAAACTCCACCAGTGGCAAGAAATGATCCCATGAACCTCCGAACTCGATCACGCACGCGCGGAGCATATCCTCCAAAATCTGAATAGTACGCTCGGACTGACCATCAGTCTGGGGTGAAACAGTGTGCTCAGCTGCTCCCGAGTGCCTAACTCCTGCAGTACGGCTCTCCAGAACCGTGAAGTGAACTGAGTGCCTCTATCTGAAATGATGGAAACTGGAATACCATGCAGCCGAACTATCTCCTTGATATAGATCTCCGCCGGTCGCTCCGATGAATAAGTAGTGCTCACCGGTATAAAATGGGCGGACTTGGTCAGCCGATCCACAATAACCCAAATAGAATCAAACTTCCTAATAGTCCGTGGAAGCCCGGATACAAAGTCCATGGTGATGCGCTCCCATTTCCACTCTGGAATCTCGATCCGCTGCATCAATCCACCCGGGCGCTGATGCTCATACTTCACCTGCTGGCGGTTGAGGCATCTAGAAACATAATCAACTATATCCCTCTTCGTCCGCCTCCACCAAGTAATGTTGTTTCAAGTCCCGATACATCTTCGCGGCACCGGATGGATGGAATACCGCGAACTATGGGCCTCTCGCTAGAATCGGCTCTCGAAGATCATCTACGTTGGGCACACGAGATACGCCCTGCATCCTCATAACTCCGTCGTCCCCGAGTGGTAACATCTCGAGCATCGCCACGCCGAACTCCTATCCCGAAGGACAAGCGAATGAGGGTCGTCGAGCCGACGCTCCACGATGCGGTCAAATAGAGAAGGCGAGAAACCACGCGAGCTAGAACCGGCTGGGCTCCGAAAGATCCGGTCTAACCAACTGCCCGGCCAAAGCCTCTGAACATCCGTCGCCGTAGGCCTCTCCGAAAATCGGTAGATATGCTAAACTCCCCAAACTACTGCCCGACGACTCGAGGCATCGACAACCACGTTAGCCTTGCCTGGATGATAGAGAATAGTAATATCATAGTCCTTCGGTAGTTCCAACCATCTCCTCTGACGCATATTCAGGGTCCTTCTGCTTAAGCAAGTGCTGCAAGCTCCGGTGATCAGTGTAGATCTCGGAAGGAACCCCGTATAAATAATGACGCCAAATTTTCAAGGCGTGAACAATGGCGGCTAGCTCCAAATCATGAACAGGGTAATTCTTCTCATGCACCTTCAGCTGTCTCGACGCGTAGGCAATCACCCTACCGTCCTGCATCAATACCGCACCGAGTCCAACTCGTGAGGCATCGCAATATACAGTATAGGACCCCGAACCTGTAGGCAACATCAATATAGGGGCCGAAGTCAACGCTGTCTTGAGCTTCTGAAAGCTCGCCTCACACTCATCTGTCCACTGAAAAGGGGCGCCCTTTTGGGTCAATCTAGTCATAGGTGCTGCAATCGAAGAGAACCCCTCTACAAAACGACGGTAATAGCCCGCCAGACCAAGGAAACTGCGAATCTCAGTAGCGGAGGAGGGTCTGGGCCAACGCTACACGGCCTCCACCTTCCGGATCTACTCGAATACCATCACTCGACACCACGTGGCCCAAAAATGCCACTGAACTCAACCAAAATTCACATTTAGAGAACTTGGCATAAAGTTGCTTCTCCCTCAGAATCTGAAGCACTATCCTCAAATGCTGCTCATGCTCTTCCCGGCTTCGGGAATATACTAGAATATCATCGATGAAGACAATCACGAACGAGTCCAGATAAGGCCTGAACACACTGTGCATCAAATGCATAAATGCTGCTGGGGCATTAGTCGACCCAAAAGACATCACGAGGAACTCATAGTGACCATACCGAGTCCTGAAGGCAGTCTTCGGGATATCTGGCTCCCGAATCTTCAGCTGGTGATACCCGGAGCGCAAATCAATCTTAGAAAACACATGTGCGCCCTGTAGCTGGTCAAATAAATCATCGATACGGGGCAAAGGATACCGGTTCTTCACTGTAACCTTGTTCAGCCGACGATAGTCAATACACATACGCATAGAACCGTCCTTCTTCTTCACAAACAATACAGGAGGCACCCCAAGGCGAAACACCGGGTCGAATAAAACCCTTGCCCAATAACTCCTGTAACCGATCCTTCGACTCCTTCAACTCGGGAGGAGCCGTACGGTACGGTGGAATAGAAATGGGGCTGAGTGCCGGCAACAAGTCAATAGCAAAGTCAATGTCTCGGTCGGGCGGCATGCCCGGGAGATCAGAAATACATCAGCAAAGTCACGTACCACGTGAACAGAATCAATAGAGGAGTGTCAATACCGACGTCCCGCACGTAGGCTAGATAAGCAGCACACCCCCTTCTCAACCATACGCCGAGCTCCGAGAAAAGAAATAACACGGCTAGGGGTGTGATCTAGAGTACCACTCCGCTCAATACGTGGAATGCCTGGCATAGCCAGCGTCACGGTCTTGGCGTGACAATCGAGAATAGCATAATGGGGCGACAACCAGTCCATGCCCAGAATAATATCAAAATCGACCATCCCAAGCAGCAATAAATCCGCTCTGGTCTCAAAATCACAAATAGTAATCAAACACGACCGATATACGCGGTCCACAGCCAAAGAATCACCCACCGGAGTGGAAACATAAATGGGGGCACTCAAAGAATCCCGAGGCACACCCAGATGAGAAGCAAAGTAAGAAGACACATATGAAAAGGTGGAACCGGGGTCGAATAGAACCGATGCCTCCCTGTGACTAACCGGAATAATACCGTGATAACGAGTCGGATGCAACAGCCGCGGCGCGATCGGGAATAGCATAGAATCGCTGTCCCCCTCTCGAGGGCGGCCTCTAGAACCACGACCCCGCCCGCCGGCGCGCCGGGCGAGTGGAATAGCGGCTCGGAGGCCGGAATGATAGCCTCGCGACCACGAGAGCCACGGCCGATGCTGCGAGGACGGTGAGGTGCTCCCTCCTGCGCACGGGGCACTCCCCAACCGGGTGGCGAGTATCCCCGCACTCGAAACAAGCTGCGAGAGGACGCGGTGGGCGCGGATCGACCGGCCTCGGCCCGACTAGTCCGACCCCGGAAGGACCCCGCGCGAGGAGGTGCACCGGAAGCCGGGGAGCATAATAAGGCTGCTTGCGGTCGTTGGAAGACACGGAGTGCTACCTAGGCCGCGAGCGATGCGGAGTGAGCTGGACCGGCCGAGATATCCCCTGCCAAAACGACCGGGCGCCGAGTGCGGGCACCGGAGAAATGGCCGGACTCACGAGACCTCTTGGCTCTCTATCTCCGCGGCTACTGCGGGAGCATACTCTCGATCCTCACCGCCTGCTAACTGCCCGCCGATAAGATATATCTGTCTCCGACTCTCTGGCCGTGCTGGATCGGATAGGCGGAATCGGGCCCTCGATAAATCTCCGCACTCTCTCCCGAACCGTGGCTGCCAAGGCCGGTGCATGCCTGGCCAGACGGGTGAAACGATGGCATACTCCGATGCCGACACGGAGCCTCGTCGCAACCGCTCGAACTCCGAGCGCCAAGAATCCCTAAGGCTGCGGTGGAACAAACTCCCTCGAAAATAGATGCGAAAACCGCGTCCCGAGTCAATGAAGCAGACTCCTCCGGACTATCCAACTCGTACGTGCGCCACCAATCGTAAGCGGCCCCGCGAAACTGAAAAGCAATGAAGGAAACCCCGCCGGTCTCCGCGATCCCCATAGTACGAAGAATGCGATGACACTCCCTAGAAAACCCAATGCGTCGTACGAAACCGGACCAGCTAAACACCGGAGGGTCGTATTTCTCGAACCTTCTCCAATCTACTGCCGCTCGTCCTCGGAGGCGGTGGTCCGCCTCCCCGGTTGTGCTTGGGGCGGCGGGAGCACAACCAAAACATCCGGAACATGTCCCACGGCACACGCCGCTCCGGCTATGCCGGCTACGGAGTACGGGCCCCTCCCCGACCCGAGATGTAGGCGCAACAAGAGGAAGCGATCTGCTCGGGCTAAGGTGGTATACATGCTCGTGAGCCGAGCCGTGGTCTCCGCGTAGTGCGGAGTAGTAGCAGTCGTAGTCGGTGTACCGGTGCCTGCGCTCCGACCTCGGTCTGCCGGTGGCACTGCCGGCGCGCGCGCGATGGTGCCGTGGCCGCACCTCGGGCGCGTCCTCGTCCTCTACCTCGGCCCCGGCCTCGAACGGCGGCAACAGGGGCGCGGGTACCTGATCGTCGCGGTTAGCTCGTGTCCTCACCATCTGTGAGAGAATAGAAAGGAGTAGTTTAGATTTTTGATGCCAAAAATGTCGCACGACAAGGAATCCAAAAGAAATGAAGAGTTTCCTAAACGGTTACATAGCCCCTCGTAGATAAATACAGACGTCTCCGTATCGATCAGCGAGACTCTAAGTAACCGGTCTGTGTCCCGTGACTCCTATGAACCTAGAGCTCTGATACCAACTTGTCACGACCCTAGTTCACCAATTGTGAACATGTCGTGATGGCACCCAATCCCCACGACTAGGTAAGCCTAACACGTTGCGGAATATACAAGTTATAAAATACTTAAATAAGGAACAGCGGAAAATAACACAAAAAGGTATGTAATCCGTGCCGCTTGGCACACACATCCGTCACACAATAAATAGAACACTACCAAGATCCGGAACCCCACGGTAACACAGACTAAAGAGAAATACAACTGTGGCTCTATGTGTGAAGAGTATCTAACAACGAAATGAAGAAAATGTCCACTAGTAATACTAGAATAGAAGGGAAGCCTCCGGATCCGCGGACGTAGCAGATCATACCTCGAAGTCTCCCAGAAAGCTGCAGAATCACCTAGTACGAGCCTCCTCTGATGTACCTGGATCTGCACAACAAAAGTGTGCAGAAGAGTAGCATGAGTACACCACGGCGGTACTCGGTAAGTGCCAAGCCTAACCTCGATGGAGTAGTGACGAGGAAGGTCAGGGCCCTACTGAGAAACAATAATAATATAATGATAACAAAATAAAGAGCTTAACAGATAACAACAAAATTTCCGAAATAACAACATTTACTGAAACTGTCTACAACCCAGCTAGTAACAAATAACCAACTCAAATAAACAAATCCAGGATCTGTGGGAATTGAACCCACAGTCCCATTCTCAGTACCCCCGGGTCTCCGGGAATCGAACCCGCAGCCCATGTCTCAATAGTATCACAATAACTCAGGATCTCCGGGAATCGAACCCGTAGTCCCTACCAATAACTCAGGGATCTCGGGAATCGAACCCGTAGTCCCTACCAATAACTCAGGATCTCGGGAATCGAACCCGTAGTCCCTACCAATATCACGCGGGTCTCTGGGAATCGAACCCACAGCCCTGGGTCTCCGGGAATCGAACCCGCAGTCCACAAACAATATCACTCCGGGTCTCTGGGAATCGAACCCATAGCCCTGGGATCTCCGGGAATTGAACCCGCAGTCCACCAACACATCAAATAAGAAAACACACAGAGAGAATATAATGTTAAATTACAACTTCACCGAAATTAGTGCCAACAATTTATCGAGAATTCAAGTAAATCAGATAGGCAATTAAACATGTTGAATCCTAGTTAATCATGCTTTTCTAACTGATACCGGGTAATGGTAACGCTTTTATCAGCTAAGAGCAGGAATATCACTAATCGGACAATTCAAGTAAAGTGTGTGTTACAACAACCAGCGCATGTACACGCCCGTCACCTCGCGTACAAGGCATTTAAACTATCACATAATATCCTAGGGGTGAAAGTTCCCCCACACGAGGTTAGACAAGCCACTTACCTCAATTCCAGTACAAAACCGCTAAGTAATAACCCTCTTGCCACGAATGTCGGCCTCCACAAGAGTAGAATCTGATAAAAATCAATAGAATCACATCAATATAGGCCAATTGGGCATTACCCAATCAAATTAACTCAAAATTCACCAAAACCCACAAGTTGCCAAAAACCCGACTTTCGGTACGATTATCGAGAAATCACGAAAATTATATTTTCGGGTTCCTTATCTCAATACGAGTCTAGGCATATAAAATTTACCAAAATCGGACTCCATTTGCCCACTCAAATCAGAGATTTTCTTCTAAAGTTCAAGACTAGGGCTAAATCCTCCATAATTACCCCAAATTCCTCCATTTTCATGATATAATTGCATAATATTACCAATACTAATCATAGTATGAGTTCATAGTTGATTACCCGATGGTTTCCCTTGATTTCCTCCTCAAAATCGCCCAAAATCGCCCTTAAGCCGAGACCCCCAAATGTTAAAATGTTCTGAAATTTTTCTAACTTCTGATACACTTACTTACAGCGATTTTCGCTTCTGCGGAACATTTTCCGCTTCTACGCTCCCGTATCCGCGACCAAAGGGTCGCTTCGGCGGTTCCAGGCCTAGCCGGCCATTTCCGCTTCTGCGAAATAAAGGGCCGCTTCAGCGGACCCGCTTCTGCCAAGAAGCTTACGCTTCTGCGGACAAATCCGCCTCTGCGCATCACTGACCGCTTCTGCGGTCTCGCCCAAGCGGAAAAACGTCCGCTTCTGCGGACCATGCCCAATTTCTCTCGTCCGCTTCTGCGATCCCAGACTCGCACCAGCGATCCCGCCTGCGGGCTCCTTTCCGCTTCCGCGATCCCAGCGCTTCTGCGCTCCCTTATCCGCTTCTGCGGACTCGCTCCTGCGACCACATTTCCGCAGGAGCGAAAATGACAGAACCAGAACTCTCAACCTGAAATTTCCATGATTTTTCTCCCGTTTAACCATCCGAAAACACCCCGAGGCCCCCGGGACCTCATCCAAACATACCAACACACCTTAATACCTTATTCGAACTTGCTCCAATCCTCAAAACACGTCTAACAACATCAAAACTCATAATTCGCATCGAATTCAAGCCTAAATTCCTTAAAACATTCCAAATTACACATTCAATCAAAAACCCGACCAAACGACGTCCGAATGACCTGAAAATTTGCGAACATATCCACAATCACATAACGAAGCTACAGGAATTGTCGGAATTCCATTCCGACCCCCGGATCAAAATCTCGCCTATCGTTCGGATTCGCCAAAATTTCAACCTTCGGCATTTCAAGCCTAATTTAGCTACGGACCTCCAAAATACATTCCGAACGCGCTCCTAACCCCGAAATCACCTAACGGAGCTAATGGAACCATCGGATTTCCGTTCCGAGATCGTCTTAACAATGTTCCGGCTACGGACCGTTTTCTAGTTTCAAAGCTCTTATTTAGGGACTAAGTGTCCCAAAATGCTCAAATTTTCGGAACCGACTCTCCCGGCAACCCACAATAGCAGAAATGAACTTAGGGGAACAGTTAAATTAGGGATTGGGGCGTAATTTTCTAAAACGACCGGTCGGGTCGTTACATCTTCTGCATACACTTCAGTGTTGAAACCTATTTCCTGGCCATTCTCATTAGTTGTCCAGTAGCAGTTAATACATTATATGTTGATTTAAGTGTGAAACACTTTCTGCCATTACCTTTCCATATCATGGAATCTCCAGCTTCAGTTGTGCCTTTGAACATGTCCAGCACCTTGAAGAACTCACTTGTAATTGGCAAAGGAATTCATGAAAAACTAAAAAGCCAAGAATCCATAGTATAATCTTCTATAGTAATGGCGATTTCTCCCTCTCCGCCTTCCACCAGCAATAATGGCAATTCAGCTTCTATTACTACTACGGACGTTGATTATAGAAAAGGTGTGATGTACCTAATTGACAATTTAAAGGACATGAAAATTCTGCTTCCCGAGTTTGTTTTGCCACTGCCAGAAGCCGAAAGGCCATCTTTGGCGATCTGTGGTTGCATTCTAGTTATAGATTTCAGTGGCTTAAATGCAAGTGTTGAGCAAAGACTAGAAACCATACATGCCGTTACTTCTGCCTTTGCTGAATGGGGATTCTTTAGGGTAATTAATTAAGTTAATTTCCATCTTTTTCCTCATCTCGATCTTTTTACTGCTCGTTCATTGTGTTTTGCCTTTGTCTACAATTGTATTCTCATTGTTAAAATCATAACTTTTCTTAGAAATAGAGTATCCTGTTTCAGAAATGTGTTTGGCTTGAGATACTAGCTCTATAGCTATTAGATGGCTTTGAGACAGATTTATTCAGTACGAAGCATTTTCGGAGGATTTATTGGACGGGTCAATTATTTATGTTTGTGATTCTTCTTATGCATTATTCTTTTCTTTGCCATTATAACTTGATAGTTTAAAAGTCTTGGTGTTTGGTAATAATATCAGATTGTTATTGCGTATAATTTGTTGAGATGAATAAGTTGGATTAATAAAAGAAGAAAAAAAACTGTTAAATGCTCGAGTATTCTTAGACCGGATTCTGTTGAAGGGTAATAACTTTATTTATGCTCTTTTGTAGGTGGAGTTGATCAACAAATGGATGTTGAAGACAATGAAGACGATGAAGAATTAGACCTTACTTGAAATGAATTTTGTATTGTTATAGCTAAATGTTCTAGGAATCTTTTGTTGCCAACCTTTTTGAAACTTATTTAATCTCTTGAAATGTACTAAACCACTCATGGGTTAGAATATTTAGCTTTATGGATAATTTTGTATTATTAATAGTTTCATTTTATGATGTGTTTAAATATTAGTGTTATTATAATTTATTATATGCATATATTTATAGCAGGTTATTTTGGTTTTAATTGAACCGATACATACAGAACCGTTCCAATAGGACACTAAAACTGTTCCAGTAGATAATGTAAACCGTTGCAATAGCTCCCACAAATTGTTCCAAATACTAATATAACCGTTATGATAGCCTAAAGTAACCGTAGCTATATCCAACATAACCGTAGCAATAGCTTACGTAAGTGTTGCTATAAATAATATGGTAACGGTTAAAAACCATTGTAGAAACTATACAGCAACGGTTTTGAACCGTTCTAATTGAAAAAAATGACCGTACTAATAAAGAAAGGAAAAACTGTTGCCATAGACCTATCTATTGTCACGGCGACGCAAACCGTTGCAAGAACCATTCCAGTAGACCTATAGGTACGCCGGCTGATGTAACGGTTGTTTAACCGTTCCAATAACCTTATGGCAACGGTTTTGCTGTCTATGGGAACGGTTTTGCAACTGTTCGTGTAGACCAATTTTTCAGTAGTGAAAGAGTGAGTGGGTACTGGAAGTAGTGCAGTGCAGGCGGTCATATCGCTTCCAGTTGTGTCCAATTGACTTTGTATTGCTATGAGGGAACCACAAGGGTATCAGGTCCGTGTTTTGTTTTCTGTCTCCTGAAGCTATATCAGTTTATATTTAGGTGGAATTCATCCTTGCAGTGTAGTCCAAGTGTGTTACGTTCCCTATCTGGTGCTTGACAATAAGTTTGTTAAATCATCAAAACATAAATCAAAGACATTGTGAACCTATCAATTTCTCCCTTTTTTATGATGACAAACTTAACATTAAAACACCACCAGTTCCATAAGTAGTACCCTCTGATTTTATGCCGCACAAATAGTTCCCCATGTCTTTATGCTTCCCCATGTCTTTATGCCTTCCCTCTACACACCTATTTATTACCCCCATTTTTGGCACCATTAAAAGCACACAAATAGATAAACAATAGAAAGAAGTGTAGACGAGAAGAGAAACATAGAATTTAAGCAATGAGATAATAAAAGAGGATAGATTTGGTATTAATAAAATTTAATATGCCTTTGCTTAAAAAGCGAAGGCAACATTGGATTGTTACGACGGGAGCAGTACTGTTTCATCCCAACCACATAAAAAAAATAAACAAAATATCTGCCAAAAAAAAAATTAAAGGACATTTCAAGACACTGATCACTGATGAGGTACTTAGGGGGCACTAGGAGTAGCGGCTTAAAGGGTGCAACAACTGTTTGAAGAACCAGGCCAATTCGGGCATTGGCTGACTTTTGCTAGTTAAGCAGTTCTGCTTTCAGGTTCTCTACTTACGCCCTGAGATCAGCATTCTCTTTTGTCAAATGAGGTACTTCATCATTTGACGTAGAAGCCCTTGGGCTTGCTGACCTTCCTAGATAAGATTCCTATCCTTCAACCGATGAATCTATTCAATTGCGCTATTTTGAGCAATAATGATTTGTGAGATGGTTGATGTACTTCCTACCCCCCTCCATTCTTCTCTATGCATTCGCATTATTCCAATGTAGTCTGTGAGAAAGTCTTCTTCTTAGTCCCCACTACCATCTTTGAATATGTCTACCTTTTTTTATATGTTCTATCATAATAGTAGAGGCTTACATGAGCCAAGTTGTTCCATCAAGAACAGGTCATACTTAGAGGTGATGAACCTCCTCTCAGCTCGAGGCAAGAGAACTTTGTTTACCAATTTGAAAAGTAGCTGTTAGACAGGAAGAAAAGCCTTCTTATGGATCTGGTCCCCCTCCGCGTTGTCTTTGACCACGTCATTTCTGAAGTTAAACTAACACACATCCCTTACACTTGTCACACCAATTTTTGTAACTTCAAGAATTTCTCCAAGCAACTTTACATCGAACATAATATCTACCCCATTCACCAAAGCACATATGTGGCCAGTTTCAATGGGAAAGAGGCTAGCAAAGAAGCTTCTTACCTCATCCTCATATACCTTGGGTGCATCTATTTGTAATAGAGTCCCCCATTTGTTTACTCAACCATTTCAAGAATTGGGCGCATACCAGCCGTCTCAAAGATTGTAGGGTCAAACATACGACCCATCAGAACCTTTTGGTGTCTTAGGCATTCTGAACCAAAGCTGTCTTCACTTCTCATTATCTTCAAGGAACCAGGTTCCGGATCTATTTCAGACTTGCATTTGCTGGACTTCCCACCACTTGATTACCTTTTCATTTGGACCTGATTAACATATATTCATTAGTCAATAAAGACTCGGGCACAATATCCTTCAACTTGGAGTTAGAAGTTGAAACCTTCTCTACTGAAGTAGGCTGCTTCTTTTTCTGAGGCCGTCTAACCAGTGAACCAGGTTCATTCAGTGTCTCCTCTTCCACCTCTACTACTAGGATTTCTCTATTACTTACAGGCACACTATCTTTCACTAGCTTCCTTATTTGCTTCTTACTGCTTTTTTGTGATCTTTTGAAGGGTAGAGTCGTAGGATACCTTAGCCTGCAACGTGGTCGTAGGTCGTTTGATGGAAGACATAGGCGTGGAAACAACCCTCCCCTTGACTATGAATGCATCAAGAGCCAAGTTATCTAGATCCTCGTCATCACTGAACCTCATCTCATGAGCTTAAATGTCCATAGAAGCAACATCAAATGCAGAAGCAGAACTGTCATGGGAATTATAATAGTGACCTGGGTCCTCCAGAGAGGGATCATGTTCCTCATGTGAGAGCCCAGTAGTGCCTTCTAGTACAGTATCCCCAACTGGCACTATAGCTCCTTTTTCCCCCATACCATGTACCTTGGTTTTCTGAGTAATTATCTCTTGAAGGACACTGTCAGCATATACCACAAAGATGGTTACAACATTGTCTTTCTCAAACGGCACTTTGGCACCAACGAATCTATAGAAACAATGGTGGAACCCTCTGCGACCTTATACCTTTTACCTTGTTCTCCACTAGTTCTTTGATTAGTGGGCATAACAAAAGTTGGAGGGGACAGATCAATAATTTTAGGATTTCTGAAATGGAAAGAGATGGAAAATTTGGGTGTGGTGTGATTTCAGTAGGGAGAGTAGGAGTGATCATAAAAGACTCAGGAGGGACAGTGGACTCCATAGGGTTTTCAGTAATAGGGATGACTGAGGTAGGGAGAGTGGGGTTTGTATCAGCCCTAGAAGGATGAAGTGAAAGTGCTTAGGGAGGTTTTAGTAGATGACTTATGGTTTGTGGAAAACAGAGGAGGGTTTTGTGAAGAATGGATAATTATAAAGGGAGAGATAGGGACCGGTTCTGAAATAGTGGTTGGGCATGGAGAAGTGCAACCTTTCAGGGGGAGATGGAACAATTTAAAGTGAAGAGACGTGAAATCAAAGTCTGAAAAGTTGGAAGACATGGAAGTTGTGTTTTGTACCCTTTTAAGACGTATATTGAAGAATGCACAAAACTACTAACCTTTGGTACAAGAACCAGGTTCTTGACCAGTTATTTTGCAAGTATCAATCTCTTTTTATCATCCTTGCCATGTATCTACAGCTTCTAGACTCATCATGCGTGTTTACCTGCATCGGTATTGAAGTGAGTTAGACATGAATAGAAAACACTTTTAGCTAGTTTTTTTAAATGCGATTTTCATAGCCAAACAATGAGGAATCGGGTCCTCAATTGGGCTTAAAAGCCCTAACATCAATATGCTTCTTTCAAAATGTTCTATACTTAATGCCTTCGTGAATATGTCCGCAATTTGGTCTTCTGTGGTACAAAACTTCATACATATTAATACTTTCTCCACATTGTCCCTCAGAAAGTGATGCCTTACATCAATATGCTTGGTTCTTTTCTGTTGAACTGGATTCTTGGCCATGTTGAGTACACTGGTATTATTATATAGAAGGGGTACACTCCTAGTGAGTACCCAAAGTCCTCTAGTTGTTGCTTAATCCACAAAAGTTGTGCACAACAAGATGCATATTCTGCTTCGTCTGTTGAAAGAGCCACTGGGTTTTGCTTCCTTACGCCCCAAGAGATAAGACATGAACCTAGGAAGTGAGCCATTCTGAAGTAATTTTCCTGTCTACAAGGTAACATGCATAGTTTGCATCAGCATATCCAATGAGATTAAAACTATCACCTGAGGGATAATAAAGGACTAGGTCATGTGTTCCTTTAAGATATCTCAGAATTCTTTTGGCTACCTTCAAATGAGATTCCTTGGGATCTGATTGGAACCTCGCACATAGCCTCACGCTGAAGAAAATATCAGGTCTACTGGATTTAAGATAGAGAAAAGACCCAACAATTCCTTCATACATGGTTTGATTCACAGGAGACCCTGTTTCATCAATGTCCAGTCGAGTAGCCATAGCAATGGGAGTGTCTATAACCTTTGATGCTTCCATGTCAAACTTTAAGAGCTACCTCATGTTTTTTTGCTGATAGATAAATGTATCCTTTGGGACCTATTTTACTTGAAGACCCAAGAAGAAATTGAGTTCCCCGATCATACTCGTTTCAAACTCATTTCCCATGAGTTTTGCAAATTCTTCACACAGAGAATCAGCTGTTGCCCCAAAAATGATATCATCAACATAAACCTGAACAATGAGCAGGTTCCTTCCCCATTTCTTTAGGAACAGGGTGTTGTCAATTTTTCCTCTTTTGAAGTCATTTTCCAAGAGGAATTATGATAGCCTTTCATACTAAGATCGAGGAGCTTACTTCAGTCCAAACAATGCTTTGTCCAATTTAAGCACATATTCAGGGTGTTCATGACATTCAAACTCAGGGGGTTGATTCATATAGACTTCTTCCTTAAGTATTCCATTCAAAAATGTACTTTTGACATCCATTTGGAACAAGGTGATTTACATGTGAGATTCAAAAGCGATTAGAATTCTAATAGCTTCCATACGTGCGACCAAATCACGTTTTATCATAGTCAATTCTTTCCTTCTGATTGTTGCCTTGAACTACTAGCCTGGCCTTGTTCCTTGTGGTATTTCCTTGTTCATCAAGCTTGTTCTTGAATACCCACACGGTCCCTATAATGGTTCAATCTGAGGGTCCGGATACTAGGTGCCAGACATTGTTCCTTTCAAACTAATGTAATTCGTCTTGCATAGATGTAATCCAATATGCATATTTCAAGGTTCCTTGATATTCTTGGGTTCTATTTGGTAGAGACAGGCTAAGAAGGCAAGTGAATTTCTGGCTTTGGACATGGTTTATACTCCAGAATCTAGAAAGGTAATTATGTTGTCAAGAGGATGAGACATTTTGTGTCTCCAGTTAGATGTCTGAGGTTCATTTAGTGAGACTGTGGGTACATTTGACTGATTTTCCTGTATTCTTCTCTCCAGTGTTAGTGGAGTACCCTGAACTACATCAACCACTCTTTCTTGAGATTCAGTAGTTTAATTGAAGTGTCTGGTTCCATTGAATGTGAGGCAGTATTGTCTTCACTCAGCTCTTTTACTTGGCTCATCCTATGTGCCTTTCTATTTATCATGTTAATAACTTCACCAGGGACTAGTAAGGGCTCTCCATCTTGAAATTCTTCACCACTCTTCTCACAAGATGGATAAGATTCGTCAAAGATAGCATGAACACTTTTCTCAACACATTGAGTTCGCTTGTTAAATATCTTGTAAACTTTGCTTTGAGAAGAGTAACCCAAAAATATTCCTTCATCACTCTTAGCGTCAAATTTACCAAGTTCATCCTTTCCATGATTGGGAATATAGAATTTACACCCAAATGTTCTTAGGTGACTCAGCTTGGGTTTCCTTCAATTCAGCAGCTCATATGGAATTCTGTTTAGGAAAAATCTGATCATGCACATGTTCACCAAGTAACAGGCAGTGTTTACTGCTTTAGCCCAAAAGTTCTTTGCAATTCCACTATCGATTAGCATTGTTCTTGCTATATCTTTCAGAGTTCCGTTCTTCCTTTCCACAAGTCCATTTTACTGGGGAGTTCTGGGAGCTGAGAAGTTAAAGGTGATGCCATTTTCCTTACAGAACACATCAAATCTGGCACTGTCAAATTCTGTTTCATGATCTCACCTAATGCATGCTACTCTAAACTCCATCTTCACCTAGATTTTCTTCACAAAGGCCACAAATACCTCAAAGGTTTCATCTTTAGTTCTAAGAAACAAAGTCCAAGTGAAGAACAAATATAAATGCATCTCTTTCCTCCTTTGCTTTGTACTCCAATGAGACCACATAGGTCCATATGCAAAAGCTCTAGCGGCTTTGAGGTGCTCATATCCTTTTTTGACTAAAAAAGGACCTCGCATGTTTTCCTCTAGCACTGGAATCCCAAATTTTTTGCACCTTGAACTTCAACATGGGCAGACCACGGACCAGGTCCTTCTGAATTAGTTTGTTAAGTAGAGAAAAACTTGCGTGCTCCAGTCTTTTGTGCCATAGTTCAGCATCATCATCCATAACTCTCAGACAACTTAGATCATCAATTTGTAAGGACTCGAAATCAGCAATGTAGATGTTCTTTGTTAGTTTGTATGGGCCACTAAATTGTAAAGTACCTGGTCCTCTACAAGTTTATGTTGAGAGCACTTGGTAAAGCAGTAACTAAATGATGCAGAGGATTCTTATGTGGAAAAAATCCCGCACAAGGGGATACAAAAAACCACGACCTACCGTGTAGGCTTTTAACTTCACTAACTTGTAAGCTTACCTATTACAAGCTACTTTACAATACTCCTGATTGTAAAGACTTCAAACTAACTTGTGGTACCTTTACCACAAGCCACTTTGTGACTATCCTACTTACAAAGGCTTTTTCTAACTTATGGTGCTGTCACCACAAGCCACCTTGTAACTCTATGATTAGAAAGACTTTTCTTTATGACTAAATCTAGACACAGCCTTAACTCAACGAGTCTGAGGATTTACAAGAGAATTCCTAATCAGTAAATAAGTAAGCAATTTAGGAGATATTGTAAGTAAAATAATAAGGTTACAACTCAACTAGGGCAATAATAATCAATCGTTTAGGAACTGGTCCAGATTGGCGTTCAACCTTGTTCTTCAAGCTTGAGAGAATGATCTTTTTTGTTTTTTCTAAAGGCTTGAATAAGAAACTAAAACCTTCCGGTGATGTTTTGTATAAAACCCCTTTGGTAAATCTTGTCATATCACTTGAAATGATGTGAGTACTTTGTTTGGTTAGAGAATGAGTGGGCTGACAGTGTGGTGTAGTGTGCCAGAAACGGTGTCGCCAGTCACTTTAGTTCTAGTTGTGTCCAAATGACTTTGTGCTGCTATATAGGAACCACAAGAGCATCATGTCCTTGTTTGGTTACTAGCTCCTGAATCTGTAGTAGTTCATCATTTACCGGAGTCCGTTGAAGTTTGCAGCAATCCAAAGTAGGCCAGTTTCCCTAACCGATTCTTATCATAAAGGTTGTTAGATCATCAAACATAAGGTAAGAGTATTTAAGATCTATCATTGCCCCTTTTTGATAATGACAAACTTAAATGGTTATAAGTTCAAAATTATGTCATCAGAGAGCAGTGTCAAAGAGTCCCCCCCCCCTCCCGAGACAATGCCTTCAGTTACATAAAAACCAGTTCCCCATTGTGGTTCCCCCTGAGTACTATATTAGTCTTTCTTTAGTATCTCTTGGCCACAAGTACCACTTCACCAGTTACCAGATCAGTAACTATACATATCTTGGACAAAATTTTCACCTTCTTTTCTTTATCACAAATCTGAGAGACACTCAAGAGACTATACTTCAGGCCACTGACATAGTACAAATTTTCTATAGAATGAGTGAGTGACTTTTCGACTTTTCCAACTCCAAGAATGTACCCCTTTTTCCTATTGCCAAAGAATACACTTCCTCCTTGTAGGGATTATTGATGTTCTAAACCTCAATACCACACAAGAGGTGGGGGTAACTTGTGTGGTACCCAATTTTTGCTCTAGAAGAACCCGGTTCTTTTAGATGTGCTAACTACTACTGTTTGCAGAATAATAAGTACATAAAATAAATAACACGGAGATTTTACGCGGAAAACACCTGGCTCAAAAGATAAAAAAAACTACGACCTACTACCCAGTAGGATTTTCCCAATCTTCCACCGAAATCACTGAGCCAAAATAGCATTTACAAAATTCTTTGTAAACCTAAGGATTAACACTAATCCCGTTCTGGCACACAGCCTCAACCGTTGTGACAACTTCAAGTTAGCTATAACTTGAACACTCTAAGTACCTAATACAATTGCTTCTATGAAAGTTGAAAGGTACAACTTTAAACCACCTACTATAATTGAACTAGAATAAAGGAAAGACACAATTGAATTGATTCTTCTATCTCGTTCAAGTAGCTTCAAGAGTGCACACTCAAATCTCACATAAATTTCTTGTAAAATTTCCTTGCTCTTTTGTTCTCAATTTACTTTAACTTCTGCATTTATGCAATATCTGTAAAAGAGAACAATCATTATCTTTTAATAGGTTAGTAATCAGAGTGTTTTTGGGACTCAATTGATGATCTTCTGTCGTAGTTGAATCCTTGAAGATCTCAAACTCCCACACTATCTTTATCCGGATTGTTTCTCTTTATATAAGGAGACTTTTTCCCCTTATCCAATATGCAACCTTTTCAATCAGATTAAGAGATATTGCTGCTTGATCAGTATGACTTATCTCCTTCACGTGCATCTCACATATGTAGGTTGATCATGACTATGCTTCACAAGATGGACATGGTTACAACTGAGTTCATTTGTCATTCTTCAAAACTGCACTTGTTCTTGGGCCAACAATTTTAGGGAAAGAAAGTCCATGGTGTTCCTCGTTATGTGCTTTGAAAAGCCACTATCCATAAATCATTCTTGACCGCTTCCTTTCATTGTTCCCTTCATAAGAAGATCGGGAGTTAGTTTTAGGAATCAAGAAAGTTTGGGTCCCTTGTAGTAGACAAGCTGATGAATAAGATCTCTCTTAGTCCATGCAGGCAATATGCACTTTTTGTGATGGGTACCTGGTCCCTTTTTAGTAGTCACTTTTTCAGCAAACACTTTGCTTTCCTGAAAAGATTGAACACTCGCCTGATAATTTTCTTTGAAGTGGTCATTGTTCCCACAGTGGGTACAAGGCCATTTGTCAAAGACAGTGACATACTTGTTGTGAGGGTTGTAAAGAATTTTTTCTCTTTGGAGCCCTATTCCCTGCATGTTTCTACCACTATTGGTGTACATGGCAGTGATAGATTCTGAGGACCGGGTCCATGTTATGAACTTTTCAAGATCAGTTTTTACTATTTCCAAATCTGTTGGAGGTGCTCGTTTTTCTCAATTTCAACATATATGCTAGTTCTAGCAGCTTTCAACTTATTTTCAAGCCTAATATGTTCCTCACTGGCTATCTCCTTTCCTTTTCCAGAATTTTTCAGGTTTTGACTTAATCTCCGGTCTCTCTATTTTTTCCCTTAGGTCTGCAATTACTTCCAAGAGATCATTTCTTTCTTCTTTGAGGTTTTCAATAGTTTCGTTATGGTCGGTAAATACAGTCACTAAGTCATCTCTGGTTTGTTCATCTTTCCTAGCTCTAAGATCCTGGAATACCTATCCTCCACAAGACTGTGATAGGCATAGATCAATACACTAGCTAAAGACATGAGTTTCTTAGGAGATTAGGATTTCAGATTTCTCTGAACATCCCTGAAATTTACCTCCTTATTGTCATCATCATCTGGTTGTGCCATCAACGCAAAGGTTGAGTCATATTCATTTCGCCTTCACTTGCCATCATGGAGCTATCACCAACACCAATTTCATCTTCAGACTCACCAAAGTAGTCTACCCATGATGCAAGAGCATGTTTCACCACGTTGCAAGCATATTACTATTTCTTGAAGTCCTTGAAGGGCATCGAGTTCCTCTTAGCCTTCACTTGCCATCATAAATCGTAATGAATGTGACTGACTTAGATAGAAGATGTTGTTTAAAATAATTGTGGAGTCCTTTTTTATATCGAACATAGATGCTAAACTTCAGATATGTAATCAATCAACGGAGTTCTCCTTTGTATTTACCTTTTTCTCTTTCTCTTACAATGTGTTGCCCCCTATTTATAAGGGACGATGCCCTTTTAAACCTTAAAAAATATAAATTAAAGAATATTCGAAAAGCATATTCCTACTGCCTTTCGCTATGCTTACACTACGGTAGACGTCGTGCCTTTGCCAAACAATTTTGTCGTTGCCTTATATAACGACCAGGAAACGCTACATCATGATGACCTCGTTCCTTGTCGTACTTAGTAGCAGTCGTGGCCGTCAAATTTGGACCTATACAAAACTCATATTATTATAATAGTTTGATCCTTAAATAACCTGATACTCTAGTAAAAAGATGTTTAGATGGAGTGCATATAACAAAACCAAAAAGATAGAAAGGGGAGAAAATAAAAGGATTAGAGGCCAGCTGCGAGAAGAAATGTAGGAAGCGGGTACGTAGTGTATCTCTTGACTGTCACAATACCATGTTCCTTTGCACCATTTGAAGAGTGCAGACACTGTCACTCAGCAACACGACAAAACAGCCCTCTACTTTACCATTACCAATATCCCTAAGTGCCAGTCTGAGCACCGCTTTTTGTTTTTGCATGTAAAAGTGAAAAGCAGAGCTACTATGCATACATACAGAGAATCAGAGAAATACGCATATTTTTATAAGTTGATTACACTTTTGAGCTTTTAAGAAATTTCGAAGACTCAAGAAGCATATAAAAAAAGATTTTAATTTAAAATTAAACTAATTCATACTCTCTCCGGTCCAAAATAAGTAATTTTTTTTGGATGTTTTCACATATATTAAAAAAATCATCTTTTATTATTAATTAGCAATAGAATTGATCATTTTAACACTCTTAATATATATTCCAATATTATTTATTCAAAAAATAATATAAAAAAAATATCATTAAGACATTCTTAAAATTCAAAAAAATCATTATTTTGGATCACAAAAAAAAACCAAATAATTACTTATATTGGATTAGAGAGTACCACTTTATGCATAGGGAGACGGGCCGTGAGAAGGAAGTGGAGATTAGCGCTAATGATCACGCTTATCTACAGGAGCTAGTACTACAAAAAGGCATGGTTGTACTCTCTGTTGCAGACAATGCACAAAAACCCTAATTCCTCTCTGTATTCTCTCTATTCTTCTTCTTCTTTGAGATGGCTAACGAAAACAAGGAGACCACAACTACTGCCATGGAGATGAGAGAAATGCGTGTCCTCATCGGGAAGATATTCGGAGTATTGCGTGATAGACAGGACAAGTCTGATCAAGCAATTCTAGAGCTTAAGGAATCCGTTGAGTCGTTGAAAAATCAACAGAAAGGAAAAGAGGATTTCAAGCCCGAGAAACCTGCCGTGAATGCTTCCTCTGCTTCGGGCTATGGCAACTCATCTACGCTTCAGGTACAGTACAAAACCCTATGGAGTTAAACTGTAACTCCTCTTTTCACTCGCCTTTTATATCCAGATCTGAGTTTCCAAAATTTCTCTTGTAATGATTTGTAATATTGGCTCTATTGTGTGGACTGATATTTTAGGGACGTGGAGAAACCCTAACAACAGAGGAAGAACAGATGGCGATATCAATGGATGCTGTAGTAGAATATTCTGAGCCATACAAAGGCTGCTGTGTGACTGGGTACCATGGGAAACGACCCGTGAATATCCTAATTGGTATTGGGGGAACTACACACAATTTTATCGATGAATCCTTTGCAGATAAGCTAGGCTGTGACACGTTTCCAATCACGCCGCGATCTGTTAGCTCAGCTTTTGGTAGTACGGTGACCTCCAGAGCATGCTACAACTTTCAATTGTTACTGCAAGGCGCCCTGTTTAGTGTGGATTTATATCTACTTCCATTGTCGTCAAATTGTGAAATGGTACTAGGAGGCGAATGGCTAGCGACCATTGGTGGGAAATTTACGATGGTTTCTAAGGGTATGGAGTTTTCCTACCAAGGTAAGAAACACTTTTTACCTTTCAAGAAATCAGCTGAACGCAGTAAGCGTTAAGGGTCTTGACAAATTATACTGAGGCCTCTAGTTGACCTGTTTTATAGTAGCTTTTTCCTAATGGGGACTTTAGGTTTGATCTCTCTGCTCTCTCCTTAAAATTCCCTGCTATGTTTCTTAAGGATATGATTATGCTATTACAGCCACTAGTTTATGGTTTGTACTATTTTCCTAACAATTCTCCCACTATGTGAAAGTAAATGAACTACTTGTAAGGTTATCTATCAATATATATATATATATATATATGTATTTTGTGAGTTGGTTGTACCGGCCTTGCTAGGTTATGATTTCTTTGAATGTTTGCTTTTCTTTCCTTCCCCTGCTTCTTGAGTTGTTGCAGTGCGATATGTCATTATTGCTACTGTAGATTAATTATTGGTTTTTTGTTGGATTACTGTTTAATTAAAAGTTATTTTAGATTTTCAAAACTCAATTAACATTTAGCTCTGGTAAAATATGAACAAGTCACCTTGACAACCATTTCTGCTTTCCTGGCAGCAGTCCAATAGATTTTCTGTTTTGTTTCTGATCTTTGGCCTATAGGCATATGTTATGTTGTATAGGATGTTGGTACTTAGAGGCATATGTTATGTTGTATAGGATGTTGGTACTTAGAGGCATATGTTATGTTGTATAGGAATGGGGCAAGCTATGTTGTATACCGGAACGCTGTTTGACAACGTGCTCTTTCAAGTGGTTTAAAAATAGCGTCCATGTCTCTTGGCTTTCACTGGCACAAATAGTAAAAGCTAGAGGAAATATCTGTCCATTAGCATCTATCACGGCTATCAACAGCTTGATATCTACTTTCCATAGACATAAGTGTTGTCTATGGATATTATGGGCTGACAATACGAAAAATCATCAATTGCTAGTTTAAACGCTTAGAACACGTAATTGAATATATATTTTGGTTTACACGGACTCCGCTCAAGCTTCCATTCAACAACCGTCCCGGGGTTAAAACGCTGCAGTGCAGCCACATACCTAGGGATATCTACAAATGACTTATCCCAGTTACCATACACTATTTCAAATGCTCTTTTGCGCTCGAGATATGCCGTTTTTTTAGTAATTGTATGGCTGGAGGTTATCCGGAACCTGCCCAGCCACCTTATTGTTTGGAACGTCTTCGACCTTGACGTACATATCCAACATATTTATTACAAGATATTCCCGGTATTCATCCATAGTCCTGAGAAAATACCTTAAAGTTTCATCATCATAGATGTTTAACTCCGAGTAAACAGCAGCCCCCTACGGAAGGACAGAGTACGGATATCTTCCGGTTACTTTAAGTCTCACAGAACGTTTCCTCAAACCCATTCTTTTACGTAACAACAATACCAATTTATCATACTCCATTGTAAGCGGTAATTTAACATGATTCTGTGGAGGTAAATTATACCTCACAGAGTTATTTTTCGTCGCAACCTCCCATTCTCCTCCCCCCCCCCCTCTCCCCCAATATAATAAAACTCTTATTCTACGCTCTTCAAACATTTCGAAAAAAATACTTTAGAATTTAACAACAAGAAAATATCGCACAGAGTTAGAATTGTATGTGAACATTTTTCCTAAAGTTCTAATTGCTTTATATAGGAAATGGTTAGGCCGGGACATTGAATTTTTTGCCGTATAGTGTCTTCTAAACGCACGCTATATATTTAAATTATTGTGTCTGTCAGTCATCCATATTCAGTGCATATCGTTTTCTGTTTGCGCGCGTATGAATTGAACACGTTGTACTTAACGGCAGATGTTACCGTTAATTATTTAAACTTAAATCTAAATTTTTGGATCAACCAGTTACAAGCTCACATTGTTATAGTTTGGTCCTTAAATAACGTGGTGACAAAAAGATGCTTAGATAGACTCGAAAAGGGGAGAGAAAATAAAAGGAGTGGAGGTCAGCATATTGGGAGGACACGTGTGCAGTGGGTACGTCCTGAACCTGTGACCGTCGTCGTAATTTGTACAAAGTTCTTTGAACCATTTGAAGAGTATGGAGACTGTCACACAGCAACATGCCAAACTCGCTCTCCTACTTTACAATTACTAATATATCACAATTCCCAGTGCCAGACTGATCTCCCCTTCATGTTTTTGCATGTAAAAGTGAAAGCAGAGCTACTAGGCATACAAAGAAACAGAGAGAAGATTCACGGCGAAAATGACAGCTTTGTCGGAGTTGTGAGGAATATTATCGCTGTTCTTAAGCTTTCTTTGAATCAGCACACGTTAAAAAGTTCTAATAATCAAATTATTCTTCTAATAAACTTATCTAATTACAAATATGCATCCAAAATCGAAGTAGGGATGAAGGACAATAAAGCTATTTTTCCTAATCCAAATTCTAATTGGATCAAATTCTCCATTATATATGTACATATGTATCTATAATTAAAAGTAGAAGACAAAAGTCCTTCATGAGCCAAGTGTCAAAATTCAAAAAAGATACTTGGCTCTTTAAGACATTACTCCAAATTATTAGCAAGTATAAATAGAAATTATCATTTTATAAAAATCACTAACTACTTTCACTTTCTTCGCTCCCCTTCCTTTTAAAAACTAACTGAATTATATATTTTTTTTTTCAAAAATCAAGCAATAGAAACTACTAATAAAAATCACCAGTTACTCTCATTTCTTCAACTCCCCTTTCTTTTAAAAACTAATTGAATTATACGTTTTTTTTTTTAAAAATCAAGCAATAGAAACCTATCTATAATTAAAAGCAGAAGACAAAAGCCCCTCATGAAACTAAGTGGCAAAATCCGAAAAAAACACCTGGCACTTTAAGACATTGCTCCAAATTATTAGGAAGTAGAAATAGGAATTACCATTTTATAAAAATTACTAAGTACTCCCACTTCCTCCGCTCTCATTCCTTTTAAAAACTAACTGAATTACACGATTTTTTTTCAAAAATCAAGCAATAGAAACTACCAATAAAAACCACTAACTACTCCCACTTCCTTCATTCCCCTTCCTTTTAAAAACTAACTGAATTACACATTTTTTTTTCAAAAATCAAGCAATAGAAACTACCAATAAAAATCACCAACTACTCACACTTCCTCCACTCCCCTTCCTTTTAAAAACTAGCCGAATTTCTCATCTTGCATATATTGGATTAGAAGAAACGTATAGTTCCCTTTTTCTTTCATCGAAAACTTTTCTTTCAACCAAAAATTTGCCGGAAAAAATTACATCCAAAATCGTTCTTTGTGATTTTTCGTTATTCGATGAGTAAATTGCTAAGCATCTAATTATCATTTTGCAATTATGCATCTCAGGTGATGTACTCCCTTATGGTTTTGACTTTTTTCTTTCATGTGTGTATGCTGATAAAATTATATTTATATATATATACTTTGTTTTTATCAACGTAATACATAAAACTTTTCCCTTCTTTAAAATCTTTAAAACACAAAAAAGAATTTTTTATGTTTTTGTTTGTTTCTTCGATTTGAATAGTGAATGAAGATTTTTTTTTTTAAAAATAGAATATTCTCATTAAAACTCATAAAGTATTAGGAATGATTAAACTACATGAATTAAAATACATAATTTGCCGACTATAAATACAAATAAACATTACCCTTTCAGTTAGTTTAGGCATGATCTTACATATATGAATGTAATATTGCCCGTATTTCTTTGCCAAATTTTGTCTTCATCATTGTTGTAATATTTTTGTTAAGTTTTGAGCATCGAGTTAACAATTCAGAAATTGTAAAGTCATACATCGATAAACAACAACTTTAGTTGTAGAAGACAGAAATCATACAAGTTTATCCAAAGTTTGATCTTTGAAGTTCGATCTTTGATCATTACATGAATTCATTTGTCAGATAAAGTTTCTAGCCAGAGAAAGCAAACAATTTCGTGGAATTTGATGTGAAAAGTGAGTTCAGTTTGCATTTACTTAGATTTATATTTCAGAGAAAGATGGAATTCCACGAGAATGCTTTGTTCGTAAAGCTCGTTATTTTATTTTATTTTATGTAATAAATTCAAGCTAATTGAACAGAGATAATGATTTACATACATTGCAGAGTCTTAAAGATTATGATTATTTTTTTATTCCAAATATTGTTTAAGAAGTAGAGGTTGTTACTTTCATTAACTAATAACATATTATTTTTGATCACTTTTCATTACCATTTCAAGTAATATTTCTTATTATTTTTAAATTTTATAATTTCTCGCACATCGTACGGATTCTAATTTTTGCTTAAAATCTCTTGATTATCCAAATTCCACTTGTTTATGTTTATGTTTGTGGTGTCTCATTATATTTCTCTATTGCTCTCTTTCTTTTCAATATCATCTTCACAACACAGTTCTTTTCCCCAACCTTGTATAAGAGAAACCAGATGAGGCTTTCCATTGTAATCTTAAAATTATTGTTGTTGGTATTTAAATAATTTTTTATAAATAAATTAATCATTGTTATATTCATTTAATAACGGATAGAGAATAATATTGGGGATCACAATTTACAATTAACGTATTTTAATAATTTACAAAAAAATTAAACTTTAATTTATAACATGCTTAAGTGCTCCAATTATTAACATAAAAATATTATGTGCTATAATACTCATTTTAGCATCAATGTCAAATATAAACATCAAATTGTAAAATTGATTAAATGGTATTATTTTCCCACTATAATTTAATTTTTTTCTTAATTAAGGATATAAAAGATTTTTTTTATATTTATCATATATTAATTTTTATAATAAAATAATATAAAATATTTTAAGACAATTTATAGATTGTTGAAAACTTATCCTTGAAGAATGGACTTCAAACCATATAAATTAAATTTTCACATCAATTAAGTACACAAGAGATAACCTCCTAAAATAGATGAACAAATATTATTACTTAAATAAATTTTTATTAAGCTTTAACAAGCTATAGTTTTTAAAATTACTTTTGAATACAGAGCTTTTCGGTTTGACCGCTCTCAAATCGTGTGAATACATGAAAATCTTTAATTTTATTTTTATAAATTGTGTTAAAATAGTATGGGTAAATATGAAAATCTCGTAAATATTTATCTATATTTTTTTTGTTGCTTTATTATTTAAAAATTAAATTTACTTTTTCTGTGAAAACTTTTAGTTGACTTAATTTTTTTTTAGTAATTTTATCAAACGAGAAAAACCATTCAAAATGAGTATTTGCATGGAGTGACTCTATGCAAAAGTAGTCATATCAACACTATATTTAAACTTTTAAAGGAGTGTTGTAGTCAAGCGAATATGGGCTCCGCTTATATCAAGAAGGACATAATTTGCATTTAAGAAATGCAAACAATATTAATAACTTTATTCAAAATGATATATATGCCCTTGGTTTACCATCTTTCCTTTTCTATATAATAGAAATAAAAATTTGGCATAGTTCTTCGAGTTTTGAGCTTTACAATCAATTATAGTTCCTTTATTTATTTATTTTTGGTATACTAAATAAGAGTTTGTATTACCAATTATAGTCCCTTTATTTAAATATATATATAGAAAAGAAAAGAGGAGGTTGACCAAGGATATAATGGTCATTTTAAATATAAATAAGAGTTTGTATTACCAATTATAGTCCCTTTATTTAAATATATATATAGAAAAGAAAAGAGGAGGTTGACCAAGGATATAATGGTCATTTTAAATATATTAGTGTATTGTTTGTTTGTATACTATGCTCAAAAGTTTTGCTGTGGGTTGGGAAATCCGGGTCGTGACACTAACGTACCCATAAGATATTAAATTCTTTAGGTGGACCCCACTTTCCATTTAACATTTACTATCTTTATTAAATTCATTACTTAATTGTTATTATTATTATTTTCAATAAGTACTTTTAACTAGAATAATTATTTTTTTTGATAATTTATAATTCAAATATTCGGACGATTAAAAATACTAAGGTCACATACATTTATATATGACAATTCAATTATTTTCTTAAGAAATATCATTTTATTTATTAACTATTTCGTAAAGGAGATTTCATTAAAAAAATTAACGTTACTATATGTAGATTTACATTCAAATGTTATTATATCATTATCAATTGATATCATTTTATACAAATTTCAATTGGAATACTTCATAAAATTCGAAAATTATTTTTATTTAAGAATAAAATATAGTTTCAAATTTCCTTTTTGATTATAGAATATAAAAAATTATAATAATTATCCCCTCTTTAAAAAAATATGAGTTGAGAATATCTGAAGTAAAAATGAAGACAACTAATTTGTGAAATTATTATCTTTTAAAAATCGTTATATATTAAGAAATTCTATAGAAAAGAAAAGAGGAGGTTGACCAAGGATATAATGGTCATTTTAAATATATTAGTGTATTGTTTGTTTGTTTACTAGGCTCAAAAATTTTGTTGTGGGTTCTTAATAACCGAAAAAACCAAAACTAATGTACTCATAAGGTATTAAATTCTTTAGGTGGATCCCACTTTCCATTTAACCTTTACTATCTTTATTAAATTCATTACTTGGTTGTTATTATTATTATTTTCAACAAGTAATTTTAACTAGAATAATTATTTTTTTGATAATTTATAATTCAAATATTCGCACGATTAAAAATATTAAGGTCATATACATTTATATATGACAATTCTATTATTTTCTTAAGAAATATCATTTTATTTATTAACTATTTCAGTAAAGGAGATTTCATTAAAAAAAACTAACGATACTATATGTAGATTTACATTTAAATGTTATTATATCATTATCAATTGATATCATTTTATACAAATTTCAATTGGAATACTTCATAAAATTCGAAAATTATTTTTATTTAAGACGAAAAAATTAAAACTAACGTGTCCATAAGCTATTAAATTCTTTAGGTGGACCCCACTTTCCATTCAACCTTTACTATCTTTATTAAATTCATTACTTGATTGTTATTATTATTTTTTTCAACAAGTACTTTGAACTAGAATAATTATTTTTTTGATAATTTATAATTCAAATGTTCGCCCGATTAAAAATACTAAGGTCACATACATTTATATATGACAATTCTATTATTTTCTTAAGAAATATCATTTTATTTATTAACTATTTCAGTAAAGAAGATTTCATTAAAAAAATTAATGATACTATATGTAGATTTACATTCAAATGTTATTATATCATTATCAATTGATATCATTTTATACAAATTTCAATTGGAATACTTCATAAAATTCGGAATTTTTTTATTTAAGAATAAAATATAGTTTCAAGTTTCCTTTTTGATTATAGAATATAAAAAATTATAATAATTATCCCCTCTCTAAAAATATGAGTTGAGAATATCTGAAGTAAAAATGAAGACAACTAATTTGTAAAATTATTATCTTTTAAAAATTGTTATATATTAAGAAGTATGAGAATTATCGTCATACAATATTATACTTCTCCCTCTATGATCGAAGTTAGTTGAATACATACTTTATTCAATTAGAATTCAATATTATAAAATTTTTAAAATAGATAAATATACAATTAATATTTTTAAAATAGTCTCAACAAATACTACTATTATGATGATGATTGCATTAATACCCAAAATAGTATCTGAATAATATCGAATAAACTAGAAAAAAATATTATGTCATTCTAATAGAACAAATCACAAAGTTTCTTGTTAAAATTCTTAATAATTAAAACCACGATTATTATTTAAAAGAACCAAAAATACAGTTTCATCAACTATTTGGGAATAATATTAATATTTAACTTATGATTAGTAAAAAAGAAAAAGTTATCACACTGAAAATACTAAAAGAATAAAACTACATATCATTCAAATTAAAAAATGAGAAAAATATATGATGAATTATTTCTCAACTGACTTTTTAATTACTATTTAATAATAATTAACTTAAGGCTTATTGGTGTAAAAAATATATTAAAATAAAAGAGGCCCTATGTAGAAATAATTTAAATTCTACTTGAATTATTATCTAATCACCGTATAATAAAGCATTAAACTAGACAAGTGTTTCAAAGTGATTGGTATAATAATACGATTTCAGAAAAATTAAAATGCACATAATGCAAAAGATAAATAACAATACATGTAGTCGTGGTTCTATACGTTATTATAGAAAAGCTTATTCTATTTCTTCTTTCCCTAAAGGCGTATAAAGTGTGTAATTAACAACAACAACAACAACAGACTAGTGTGATCCCACAAATGAGATCTGGGGAGGGTAATATATACGCATGCCTTACCCCTACCCTAAGGGATAGAGAGGCTGTTTCAAGGAGAAAAGTATGTAATTAACAATAGACCAAGAAATATTAAAAAGATTAAAAACAAAAAAAGAAACAAGAATTGGACTCGTGCATCGCACATGTACATCATCTAGTATATATACAATTGTTATATCATTTTCTTTTGCACCACCTTTCTACTCATTAGTAACATGATTCTTCTTAGAAAATGAAATGATGTTATGTTTCCATCTGATATAACTTTTACTTAAAACAAAATTTAAAAGTTTTACTTAGTTTTCGAAATAAAAAGATGCATATGAGAAACTTTTACTTACTTTTCAAATCTATAATTTTGTGCTTTACAAATAAACAATGTATAGTTGTATATTCAATTATATGGTGGATATATGTCACGACCCTAGTTCACCAATTGTGAACCTGTCGTGATGGCACCCAGTCCCCACGACTAGGTAAGCCTAACACGTTGCGGAATCTATAAGTTTTAATTACTTAAATAAGAAACAGCGGAAAATAACATAAAAGATATGTAATCCGTGCCACTTGGCACATACATCCGTCACACAATAAATAAACACTACCAAGATCCGGAACCCCACGGTAACACAGACTAAAAGAGAAATACAGCTGTGGCTCTATGTGTAAAGAGTATCTAACAACGAAATGAAGAAAATGTCAACTAGTAATACTAGAATAGAAGGGAAGCCTCCGGATCCGCGGACGTAGCAGATCATACCTCGAAGTCTCCCAGAAAGCTGCAGAATCACCTAGTACGAGCCTGCTCTGATGTACCTGGATCTGCACAACAAAAGTGTGCAGAAGAGTAGCATGAGTACACCACGGCGGTACTCGGTAAGTGCCAAGCCTAACCTCGATGGAGTAGTGACGAGGAAGGTCAGGGCCCTACTGAGAAACAATAATAATATGATGATAACAAAATAAACAGTTTAACAGATAACAACAAAATTTCCAAAATAACAACATTTACTGAAACTGTCTACAACCAAGCTAATAACAAATAACCAACTCAAATAAACAAATCCAGGATCTGTGGGAATTGAACCCACAGTCCCATTCTCAGTACCCCTGGGTCTCCGGGAATCGAACCCGCAGCCCATATCTACCAATAACTCAGGATCTCGGGAATCGAACCCGTAGTCCCTACCAATAACTCAGGATCTCGGGAATCGAACCCGTAGTCCCTACCAATAACTCAGGATCTCGGGAATCGAACCCGTAGTCCCTACCAATAACTCGGGATCTCGGGAATCGAACCCGTAGTCCCTACCAATAACTCAGGATCTCGGGAATCGAACCCGTAGTCCCTACCAATATCACGTCGGGTCTCTGGGAATCGAACCCACATCCCTGGGTCTCCGGGAATCGAACCCGCAGTCCACAAGCACAGCCAATAAAGGAATCCACAGAGAGAATAATTATGCTTAACTATAACTTCACCGAAAAATAGTGCCAATAATTAACAAGGAGTTCAAATAAGGCAATTAGGCAACTAAACAGTTAAGTGCTACCTAATCATGCTCTTCTAACCACTACCGGGTAAAATATCAAATTAACAACCAAAGACAGGGATATCGCTCATCGAACATTTTTGAATAAAGTACGTGTTCAACAACCAGCGCATGTACATGCCCGTCACCTCGCGTACAAGGCTTTTAAACTATCACATAATATCCTAGGGGTGAAAATTCCCCCACACGAGGTTAGACAAGCCACTTACCTCAATTCCGGTACAACACCGCTAAGTAATAACCCTCTTGCCACGAATGTCGGCCTCCACAAGTGTAGTATCTGATAAAATCAATAGAATCACGTCAAAATAGGCCAATTGGGCATTACCCAATCAAAATAACTCAAAATTCACCAAAACCCACAAGTTGCCAAAACCCGACTTTCGGTACGCTTATCGAAAAATCACGAAAGTCACATATTCGGAACCCTCATTTCAATACGAGTCTAAGCATATCAATTTTACCAAAATCGGACTCCATTTGCCCATTCAAAACCTTGATTTTCTAAAGTCCAAGACTAGGGCTAAATCCTCCATAATTACCCCAAATTCCTCCATTTTCATGATATAATTGCATGATATTATCAATACTAATCATAATATGAGTTCATAGTTGATTACCTGATGACTTCCCTTGATTTCCTCCTCAAAATCGCCCAAAATCGCCCATAAGCCGAGACCCCCAAATGTTAAAATGTTTCTGAAATTTTCTAACTTCTGATACACTTACTTACAACGATTTTCGCTTCTGCGGAATATTTTCCGCTTCTACGCGCCCGTATCCGCGACCAAACGATCGCTCCTGCGGATTCTCCGCTTCTGCGACTAGGCGTCCGCCTCTGCGGACTCGCCTAAGCGGCTCCCTTCCGCTTCTGCGATGGCCGCTTCTGCGGCTCCCTGTCCGCTCCCGCGATTCCGCTTCAGCGGAAAATGCTCCGCTTCTGCGGTGCCCAGCGCTTCTGCGCTCCTGGTCCGCTTCAGCGCACCCGCTCCTGCGCCCATAATTCCGCAGGAGCGGAAACAACAGAAGCAGTGCACTATTTTCTGCAATTTTCCATATTTTTCTCCCGATTAACCCTCCGAAAACACCCCGAGGCCCCCGGGACCTCATTCAAACATACCAACACATCTTAATACCTTATTCGGACTTGCTCAAATCCTCAAAACACGTCTAACAACATCAATTCCCATAATTCACATCGAATTCAAGCCTAAATTTCTTAAAACTTTCCGAATTGCACATTCGATCAAAAACCCGTCCAAACGACGTCCGAATGACCTGAAAATTTGCGGACATATCCAAAATCACATAACGAAGCTACAAAAATTGTCGAAATTCCATTCCGACCCCCGGATCAAAATCTCACCTATCGTTCGGATTCGCCAAAATTTCAACCTTCGGCATTTCAAGCCTAATTGAGCTACGGACCTCCAAAATACGTCCCGAACGCGCTCCTAACCCCGAAATCACCTAACGGAGCTAATGGAACCATCGAATTTCCGTTCCGAGATCGTCTTAACACTGTTCCGGCTACGGACCGTTTTCTAGTTTCAAAGCTCTTATTTAGGGACTAAGTGTCCCAAAATGCTCAAATTTTTGGAACCGACTCTCCCGGCAACCCACAATAGCAGAAATGAACTTAGGGGAACAGTTAAATTAGGGATTGGGGCGTAATTTTCTAAAACGATCGGTCGGGTCGTTACATCTTCCCACACTTAAAGATTCGTTCGTCCTCGAACGAGCATAGAAAACATACCTGGAGTAGTGAAAAGATGAGGGTACTGGCTGCGCATATCCTGCTCGGTCTCCCAAGTCGCCTCCTCGACCGGCTGGCCCCGCCACCGAACCTTTACCGAAGCGATGTTCTTTGACCTTAGCTTTCTGACTTGCCTGTCTAGAATGGCTACTGGCTCCTCAACATAAGACAGATCCTTGTCTAGCTGAACGGATGTGAAATCCAACACGTGCGACGGGTCACCATGGTATCTCCGGAGCATGGAGACATGAAATACGGGGTGAACTCCGGCTAGGGTGGGAGGTATGGCCAACTCATAAGCAACCTCCCCAACACGCCTCAAAATCTCAAAAGGGCCAATAAATCTAGGACTCGGCTTCCCTTTCTTCCCAAACCTCATAACGCCCTTCATGGGCGAGACTCGAAGCAGAACCCGCTCACCCACCATAAAAGCCACATCGCGAACCTTCTTGTCCGCATAACTCTTCTGTCTAGACTAGGCCGCACGAAGTCTGTCCTGAATCACCTTGACCTTGTCCATAGCCTCCTGAACCATATCAGTACCTAGTAACCTGGCCTCGCCGGCTCAAACCAACCCACGGGAGACCTGCACCTCCTACCATATAGGGCCTCGTACGGTGCCATTTGAATACTAGACTGGTAGCTGTTGTTATAAGCAAACTCCGCCAGTGGCAAGAAGTGATCCCATGAACCTCCAAACTCAATCACGCACGCACGGAGCATATCCTCCAAAATCTGAATAGTGCGCTCGGACTGCCCATCAGTCTGGGGGTGAAACGCTGTGCTCAGCTCCACCCGAGTACCTAACTCCTGCTGTACGGCTCTCCAGAACCGTGAAGTGAACTGGGTGCCTCTATCTGAAATGATGGAAACTGGAATACCATGCAGCCGAACTATCTCCTTGATATAGATCTCCGCCGGTCGCTCCGATGAATAAGTAGTGCTCACCGGTATAAAATGGGCGGACTTGGTCAGCCGATCCACAATAACCCAAATAGAATCAAACTTCCTAATAGTCCGTGGAAGCCCAGATACAAAATCCATGGTGATGCGCTCCCATTTCCACTCGGGAATCTCAATCTGCTGCATCAATCCACCCGGACGCTGATGCTCATACTTCACCTGCTGGCGGTTGAGGCATCTAGAAACATAATCAACTATATCCCTCTTCATCCGCCTCCACCAGTAATGTTGTTTCAAGTCCTGATACATCTTCGCGGCACCCGGATGGATGGAATACCGCGAACTATGGGCCTCTGCTAGAATCGGCTCTCGAAGATCATCTACATTGGGCACACAGATACGCCCCTGCATCCTCATAACTCCATCATCCCCGATGGTAACATCTCGAGCATCACCACGCCGAACTTTATCCTGAAGGACAAGCAAATGAGGGTCGTCGAACTGACGCTCCCTGATGCGGTCAAATAGAGAAGACCGAGAAACCACACAAGCTAGAACCCGGCTGGGCTCCGAAAGATCCAGTCTAACCAACTGCCTGGCCAAAGCCTGAACATCCATCGCCATAGGCCTCTCCGAAGCTGGTAGATATGCCAAACTCCCCAAACTCTCTGCCCGACGACTCAAGGCATCAGCAACCACATTAGCCTTGCCCGGATGATAGAGAATAGTAATATCATAGTCCTTCAGTAGTAGTTCCAACCATCTCCTCCGACGCATATTCAGGTCCTTCTGCTTAAGCAAGTGCTGCAAGCTCCGGTGATCGGTGTAGATCTCGGAAGGAACCCCATATAAATAATGACGCCAAATTTTTAAGGCGTGAACAATGGCGGCTAGCTCCAAATCATGAACAGGGTAATTCTTCTCATGCACCTTCAGGCTGTCTCGACGCGTAGGCAATCACCCTACCGTCCCGCATCAATACCGCACCGAGTCCAACTCGTGAGGCATCACAATATACAGTATAGGACCCCGAACCCTTAGGCAAGATCAATATAGGGGCCGAAGTCAAAGCTGTCTTGAGCTTCTGAAAGCTCGCCTCACACTCGTCTGTCCACTGAAAAGGGGCACCCTTTCGGGTCAATCTAGTCATAGGTGCTGCAATCGAAGAGAACCCCTCTACAAAACGACGGTAATAGCCCGCCAAACCAAGGAAACTGCGAATCTCAGTAGCGGAGGAGGGTCTGGGCCAACTCTGCACGGCCTCCACCTTCCTCGGATCTACTCGAATACCATCACTCGACACCACGTGGCCCAAAAATGCCACAGAACTCAACCAAAATTCACATTTAGAGAACTTGGTGTGAGCACGTGATTTTTGCCTTACTCGAGAAGTACTCCCAGAAAATTCAAAAATAAAAATAGTTTCATGTTGGGCATGATTCGTGTGATTTTGTGTTATTTTTATCTTTTGTGTGCACGTTTATTTATTTAAATTAAAAATACAAAATATATGCTAGGCTTTGCATTTTTCAGTGTTTGATATCGAAGTCATGTGATTTACATTTTTCGGGTAATATGTAATTGTGTGCGTTAATTGTAGTAAAAGCAGCGGTGTTATAGGTTGGTATATACATATGTGTGTATATATATATATATATATGTATACATACATATATATATATATATATATACACATATGCATATAATATAGCATGAAGATCCGAGCTGGGCCAAATTCAGTCTAAAAGCCAGGCCCAATCGGATTTCTTCCAACCCAGGCCCAAACGAATCCCATACCCGTCCAGCTTCATGCCTGTGTAACACTTGATCTGGACCGTTGGATTTTATTATCCAACGGCCCAGATTAATCATTTAATCCCAATATACACTCAGACCATGCTTTAACCAAACGACGTCGTTTGGTTTAAGTGAGGGGATCCTGATCGTTGATCGTAAATGATCCAACGATCAGGATTCAATCTCATCTCCGGTATATATTCCTCATTCCATACCCCGCCCCCCAAGCCAGACCCCCCCTCTCCCTTCATCTCCTTCAGAAGCTCTCAAAGCCCGGTGTAACGCCGCCCTCCTCCGCCTGCCGGAAATCGCCTCACGGCGGTTCCGGTAGGCCAATCAAACCCAAACCAACGCCAAAACCTTCCCCTTACCTCCCCCATCACGATCCCGGCTTCCATTAACCTCGAATCTTGCCGGAGCTCCTCGAATCTTCATTTGAAGATTCGAGTCAAACTCGAACCTATGCCAAATTACCCCAAATTCACACCACGGTCTCCCCACACCTCCCTCGTACCCCCGCCGGCATTGGTTTGCTTCGAATCTAACCAAAAATACAAAAGCCCCAAATCCGAGCCCAAGAACCCTAATTTTGAAGAAATCCAATTCGAGCCGTTTTAGCCACAATTGAAGTCCAAGGGACTTTAGTCTAGGTGTTCTCAATCGAGAACATCCCGATTAAAGCCCGTTTGGCTTCAATAAGTCCGAGTTTTAGTTCGAAGTTTGGTCGGCAGTCTTCTTTTGAGGTATTCACTCCTTCTTTGGTCGTTTTAAGTCGATTGGTGTGAATATGTGTGTTTGTTTCATTCATTATTTCAGTTTCTCATGTTTTTAATTTCCCATACCCGTTTGGTCTGTTTCTTCTCATTTGAGGCCCTTTATTTGGCCAATTCTTCTGTTTTAGTAGTTAAAACGAATCATGAGTCCAATGTGATTAAAGTCGTCAAATAGTTCGTAACATTAATCCCTTGAATCTGGCCTGATGCAATTCACTGGTATAGGGTTGGTTACTGTTTAATTCAGATTAAAGGGATAATTGGGTGTAGTTAATAGTATAATTGTTTAATCATACACCCATACAAAGGGCTAGTGGAACTGAGCACAGCAGGGTATCCACTGAACACTGCCAGGCTTATTGTTTAAGGCTTGAGCCCATCTTTGGACAGTAGTTAGTGGGGTTTGCAGGGCATTTGATGGGTCTGGCAGAGTTGGGAGTGGGCAGGGTGATTAGTTAATTAGGGGCAGGTGTTCTGGAGGGGCTGTGAGCTATAAATATAGCATCAGATAGAGACATTGGGGGGGATACACAGACACACATTATAGAGACAGACTTGAGAGCATCCGTGATAAGCAAAATACCTGGAGATATACATTGATAGGCATTCATTCATATAGACACTGATAAGATATAGATACACTTGAGACAGAACACTTGAGAGCATCTGTGATAAGCAAAAATACCTGGAGAGTACACTGAGAGTGACAAAAGGTCACTGTTTTCCTTAGTTTGGAGTCACTGTTTCATCGAATCTCTTGGCTACTGTTTCATTGCTTTGATTTCAATAGCTGAGTTGTTGTGGTCGTTTGGTTGCTGCACTCGTTTGGTTGCTGCACTGGTTTGGTTGTTGTTGTTATTACACTGCTGTGTTGCTGTTGGTCAGTGGTTTGTTGCCTTGGTCGATTGATATTGCTGGCTTGGTTTGGTTGCTGGTTGGTCTGTTGGTTTGCTGCCTGGCAGTGTTGTTGTTACTGCTTGGTTCAATTGCTGCTGTTAGTCCTTATTGTTGTTGTTGTGGTGTTCAATTGAGGCTGTTGGTCAGTGTGTTGTTACTGCTTGGTTCAAAGATAGCTATTAGTCCTTATTGTTGTTGCTGCTTGTCTTGGTCGTAGCTGTTACATCTGACTTGGTGCTCGTTTGAGACTGTTTGGTCACTAGTGTGGCTGTTCTTGGTCATTAGTGTTGCTGGCTGGCTTATAGTTGTTGCTGCCTGGATTTTCTACTGCTGTTTGTGGTCTGTGGTGTTACTGTTTGGTCTTTTTGGGTTGCTGCTTGGCTTGGTTGTTGGTGTTGCTTCATTATTTGGTGGCTGGTCTATAGTTGCTGCCTGGTCGATTATTGTTGGTGGTCTTGGGTGCATGCTGTTGCTGTAGTGTGTTGCTACTGTTGGTCACTGCCACTCTTTTGTTGTTCTCCTGGTCTATTGTGTTGCTGGTTGGTCTATTTGGTTGCTGCCTGGTTTGGTTATCACTGGTTGTTGGGGCTATTGGTCTATTTGATTGCATTAGTTGTTGTGGCTGCTTGGTACATTGTTGATTGCTGTTGGTTTACTGTTTGGTTATTATTGGTCTTTGGTTGTTGTTCCTGTTACCGTTCTTGTTGCGGTTGCTGCATTGCCATTGCTGACTCTTCCTTGTCCTTCCGCATTCCAGGTACACACCTCTGTTTTTGTAGTTCCTTGGTACGAAAAGAATGAAGTTTGAAGCTTGTGCATAAAGTCTATTGAAACATGTAGTCGTTTATAGTTCTTATGTTTAATTACATTCTGTTATTCTTCAATTAAATTTGTATTGCTAGTTTTGTTACGGAAAATGTAGCTAGACCAAAGATCCACTATCATTAGATATGCACGTAACCCGAATTAGTCTGTTGTACCTTTGTTCAATCTTCTCTATTCATGCGTAAACTCCAAACCTGTCAAATGATAGACCTTATGTTAAAAGCAAGATTAGCTAGGGAGTTGTTACTCAACGGAATGACGTAATTAGATTAAAAGAGTCGGGGGTGCATTTCATGTGACCCGACCCCAATTTCGGGCAAGAGTAAATAAAGCATGTCATGAACCACGGGCGCATTTCATGCGATGTGGTTCGTAGCAAGTTTTAAGTAATTTGGAATCAACTCTTAAGTAAGATACAGTGAGATGTAATTCGCTTTAGGTTTGAGTCAAAGGTACGCCTCGCCCAATAGTTACACTAGTCACATAGCCGTCATAAATGTACATATAAATACTTAGGTTTCGAGATGCGTCGTTTCTTAACGAATATCACGCCTTTCTCAACAGTGTAAATAAGTAGTCGATCCGGGCACATATTTTAGTTTTACCTTTTTAAATACGGGTGTGCATTTCATGTGACCCAAATCCAAACCCCGAAATGTTGAATGAAAATATGTTGAGGATCCGGGTGCATTTCATGTGACGTGATTCGAAAGCATATTTTTGAGCAACTCTCTCTTTCGTAAAATCACAACCAATAATAAAAGTGGTAAAAGGGGTATTAACTTGCACTAAGTACATAATCGTAAAAAGCAGATAGATAAGCCAAACACGACAGTTGAGCGACCGTGCTAGAACCACGGAATTCGGGAATGCCTAATACCTTCTCCCGGGTTAATAGAATTCCTTATCCGGATTTCTGGTTCGCGGACCGTTAAATAGAGTCATTCTTTTCCTCGATTCGGGATTTAACCGGTGACTTGGGACACCATAAATCTCCCAAGTGGCGACTCTGAAATAATTAAAATAAATCCCATCTCGATTGTCCTTTAATTGGAAAAACTCTTTGCATCCTCGCGGGTGCGGTAAAAAAGGGGTGTGACAGCTCTGGCGACTCTGCTGGGGACTTTCTTTAGAATTCGAGCTCGGAATAACTGTTGTATTTGGCATATTTTATTATCTGATTTTTTTACATGTTGGCATCAATGTGCAAAATGTTGTTTTTACTGCTTTGATATTTTGTGAACTGTACATATAAATTGTGCCGGAACCAATCTCCTCTCTGAGTCTTCTAAATCATGAAGAAGGGTGCACTTCGTGTGACTTCTTTTCTGTGTATAGTGTCTAATTCCCATTTTAGAACGAGGTTTGGATAAGTTGCAAAACCGGTGAAGCTTCTGTATTCCCGGGTTGCTGCCTCCTCCTCGGCTCGAGCTGTCCGCTCGGGTAAGCCAAGTCTAGAACAGATAAACCCAGGTTTTGAGCCTAGAATAACAAAGCTCCATGCCGGATCCCTAGTAGGAAACGTTATTTGCATCATGTCGCATTTTTGCTTAGGGGACTCAACACAGGGGTTGGGTCCGTCTAGGACAGGTGACCTGAAATGAACAGACTATCCTGCTGCATCCTGTTTGTCTTGCGCATTTATCTGTTATAGACTTGCATGCTGAAAAAAAAAAAAAAAAAAAAAAAAAAAAAAAAAAAAAAAAAAAAAAATGAAAAAGAAAAAATGTGTGTGTTTTGCTCCCAAGATAGAAATAGCTTATTTGTTTTCCTTTAGTAAAGTGAATAAATAAATAATGCCGTTTGTTTCGTCAAAACCGAACTACGGGGGTTTGATTCTCATCGGATGTGAGATACGTAGGCAACCTCCATCGGGTCCAACTTCACCTTTTGAAAAATTAATTTGTGTACTAAATAAGTCGGTGACGCTGTTTTCAAAAATAGCCGAATGTTCCCGGAAGGGACGCCGGAAGGCTAATTTCGTATAAACGGCCACCTTTGGGTCAATTTTGATTTCGATCAATTTACCCCACAGCCTTAAAAGCCTTCGTCCCCGAGACGTTGAAAGGCCGTGATTGAAAACTATTTTTTATTTTTATTTTAGCAAAACAAAGTTGTTTTCTTATTTAAATCACCTTAATAAATGTGCAGGATGAGCACGAATCAGAATAAATCATTTTCAATCTTTAGTGAGGTCCCTCAGCAACTCCGTGTATGGTGGAACGATTTGGAAGACGGTAGCAAAAAGGTTGTAGGGAGAATTTTGGGAGGTTTGGTTGATCTGCTGAATATTGAGCCAAGGGAAGACATCATCAAGGCACTGGTATCTTTCTGGGATCCGACCCGCAATGTGTTCCGTTTTGTTGACTTTGAATTGACGCCCACATTAGAGGAAATTGCGGGCTATGCAGGACTTAATGGGAAATTAAGAGGGCAATACCTACTCTCACCAAGACCGGTATCTCCACATGGGTTTCTGGATCTGCTGAGCATTAGCCGGAAGGTGAAAAATGATGATCTGCTGAAAGGGTGTTGCGACCTCCAATTCTTATATCAACGGTACGGCACTCCTCGGGGTTTTGAAGAGTCAAACCTTGGATTGACTCACGCAGGGAATAGAACCAAGTGGGAGGCCAGACGAATTCTAGCATTCATAACGACATTCTTGGGGATTGTGATTTGTCCGCGCGAAGATAAGAAAATAGAGATAAGTCTGGTAGGAATAGCCGATGTTGCAATCAAAAAGGCTACCAGCACAGTGGTCCCTTTGGTTTTGTCCGAGATCTATCGAGCCTTGACTGTATGCCGAGAAGGGGGCAATTTCTTCCAAGGTTGCAATCTGTTACTTCAACTATGGATGCAAGAACACCTCCATCACCGAACACAATACATGAACCATGGGTTGACCGGGAAAAACTGTATCAGGGGTTTCGAAGAACGGATGATGGGTGCTGTATTCCCCGAAGGCGTCGAGGCATGGCTTGCACGACTAAGCTCAATAGAAGCCGATCAGATTGAATGGGCGTTCGGGTGGTTACCCGATACTGAAGTAATATATATGGCAGCCGAGGAGTGTTACATCCTTCTGATGGGGATCCGCAGTGTCCAACCATATGTCCCTCACCGTGTATTACGTCAATTGGGAAGGTTTCAGGTTATTCCTACCGATCAAGACCTAAGGAAGTATGCCATTGAGTTGAGCCCGGGAGTTGTCTTCCCCGAAGAGAAGGTTAGAAGGCTGTGGCACGAGTGTCGGTTCCTTGAGCCTAAAACCATGGTCCGGGAATTAGCCAAGGGGGAGGTGGACCCAAAGTACAACGTGTGGTTCGGGAAAAGATTTCAGATTCGTCGGAAATGTTCTAAAAGAGCCCATGTCCAACAATTCACGGAAGATTCACGGGAACAATGGGATTGGTTAGCAAAGGAAGAGGGATACAGGACGAAGATTGGCAGGATAGAACAGCAGGTCCGGGACCTCCTATTCGAGAAGAACATGCAAGCCGCCACCGACGAAGGAGGCAAAAAGAAGTTGGCACAAGAAAATGACTTCTTGAGAACTCAAATCCATCAAATGAAAAGAGATGCTGACAAACAGTCGAGGAGCCGGGCCGACGAGAAATTGATAAGGGGTTTGAGAAGCCAAGTCACCGACATCCAAAGAGAATTGGACGAGTCAAAAGCCCAAGTAACGAGGATCCGTGCTAGCTGGAAAAAGGAGGCACATCAACATGCACTTCACCTAAAGCGGGTAGAAGAAGATTACACTGATATCATCACTAGCCTGAGGGAAGCAAATGTTGTCCTTAGGGAGCGGGTTTTTAAGCAAGCCCAAGATGCCAGAGCAGACCTCGACCGCTGCCACAATTTGATGGCCCGACTGCAAGGACAAGTGGATAGGCTCCTAGATCAAGTCACCAACAATGCTCGAAGATTGGGAGCGAAAAACCAGCAAATAGAGCGGCTACTCGGAGAAAGGGACATGATCAAGGATAGAATTGGAGAAATCGGGCACTATGTCACCATGAAGTGCCTAGCTTGTGAACGAATGCCCCGCGCCGACCTTTTCGCTTCAATTATGGGTTATGTTCATCGGATCATGGAAGAGTTGAGGGAACTGCACAAGGACCTCACACCGAGGCCCGCGGCAAGGCCGAATGATGCCTCGCAGGCCCCCAGGAGTTTTAGGGCATTAGATTTTTGATTGAAAATGTATTTTAATGTTGAGTCAAGCTAGTTGGCATTTTCTTTACTTTTCCAAGTCAAGCATTTTCTTTTTGTTTTGACGATTTTGTAAGACGTGTTTTGTAACTACACGGTTTTATTTGATATAAAGGTTACAAAATTTTGCCGCAATCTTGTTACCAGAACTACGCTCGGTCTGATTCACGCGGGGTCGTGATACGTAGGCAATCCACATAAGATTCGACCACCACTAAAAGAAAGAAAAAGAATCCAAAGGTTAAATAGCAATAAGGCTTGCAAAGAGAAAAAAAAAGAGAAAAAGAAAAAGAAAAAGAAAAAGGGCCGGGATGACGCATATTAAAGAGTACACGTAGAAAGGGTTATTTGGTTAGGTGCATTGCATCCAACGTGCTATAACATATCTGTCAAACTCGGTGAACTAACAAGTTTGTTGCGTGTTCCATAAAGTTTAGCAGTTGGTTTGACAGAATATCCTGGCCAGCCATCACTACCGTACTAGATCCAAAGGACCAGTTACAGTAAGCATGTCGAGTTCCGGCAAGAGTCTCGAGGAAGAAAAGTCCGAGCTACAAATCATGAAGGAAGAAGTAGACCGGTTAAAACAACAGATAACAGAGATGCACCTGGCCTGGGCCAGGGAACAGTCTTCACCAAACCGCCCTACTCTCGCCTCGGCTCCGGAACATCCGCCCATCGATCCTTCAACAAGCGCCCCGAGCTATCCATACTTTTGGGGGAAAATCCATATGCCACCCACATTCCACCAGCCAAACCAAATCCTCCTCCAGTCGCCCCTGTTTTTGTAGCACCTCCACCTGCTCCTCTGCAAAGGCCGGCCAGCGAGCCATATGTTCGGATCCATGACAACTCTTACTATCCTCCAGAGCCTACTTTCAGGGCTCCCGAACCACAATCACATACACCTCATTGGGATAATCCGGCAGAACCGGAAAAACACTTCCAAAGTTCGGAACACGAGGAAGTTGCCAGAAAAGTTAAAAGCCTGGAGCAGTCCTTCAGGGAACATGCACGGTTTAGGCAACCAGGTCAGCGTCGCCTATAAGGATCTGTGTCCATTTCCGGACGTCCAGTTGCCGGCAGGATTTAAAATGCCCAAATTCGACCTATACGAGGGGCATGGTGACCCAGTGGCCCACCTGCGGGGGTTTTGCAGTAAAATGAGAGGGGCCGGAGGACGGGACGAGCTTCTGATAGCCTACTTCGGCCAGAGTCTGGGAGGATCGGCATTGGAGTGGTACACTAGACAGGATCCCAGTAGATGGTTTACGTGGGATGATCTGGCTCAAGCTTTTATCGGCCAGTTCCAATACAATCTTGAGATAATCCCCGACCGCCTATCATTGCTGAAAATAGAGAAAGAAGCCTGCTGAAAGCTTCAGGGAATTTGGTTTCCGATGGAGGGAACAGGCGGCCAGGGTAGATCCGCCGATGAGAGAAAGCGAGATGGTGGACTACTTCTTACAGACATTAGAGCCCACCTACTTCGGACATCTGGTAACGTCCGTAGGTAAATCATTCACTGAGGTGATAAAAATGGGGGGTATGATCGAGGAGGGTTTGAAGGCCAACAAGATCATGAGTTACTCAGCACTGAAAGCCACCACTCAGGCTATCCAAAGCGGTACTGGAGGAGTACTGGGGAAGAAGAGGAGAGAGGAAGTGGCGGCCGTCGAGTCCGGGGCATGGTTCAAAAATAGAGGCCCCGCACCCCAATATAGCCCACCCCGGCCTCACCACCAAAATTAACCCCACAACCCATATAGCTACCCGCAACATTACTATCCCGCACCTGATCCTCATTTTACTGTCCACCATGCACAGTCATATTCTGCACTTCCCGCTCATGCACCGTGGCGTGCACCAAACCCCCAGAACAATCATCCACCCCCAAGAGCTTACAGAAACCCCTCGGGCGCGAGTTTCCGTCCGAACCAGGCATTCAGGGGCGACAGGGCGCCGAGGCCAAAGACTTTCACTCCCTTAGGAGAATCTTATACCAGTCTGTTCCACCGGTTGAAGCAAGTAGGTTTGCTAAATCCGGTTGAAGCTAAGTTGCCAAACCCCCTTCCGAAGAACTTGGACCATTCGGTAAATTGTGCCTACTGCTCGGGATGTCCGGGACATGATACAGAAAAGTGTTGGAGGCTGAAGACGGCCATCCAAGAGCTCATTGACACCCGCAGGATCGAGGTCCAGACTCCAACAGAGCCCAACATCAACCAAAACCCGCTTCCAACTCATCATGAGACCAATATGATCGAGTTGGTACGGGCGGAGGAAGGAAAGGAGAAAGCCTCTCAGACTGTAATGATGATTAGGTCTAGCGGGACAGGAACGAGAAAAGGGCCAAGCTGTGATGAGTCGCCCAGTTGCAAGAAAGACATACCAGGAGAGTCGGAAGCAGGGAAAGGAAAGTGTGAACGAAGTACCGGTGAAGCCGGCCAAGATAGTTGTACCAGGGGCAGCAATCAAGCCCATCTTGACAGTAGCGGGCGTTCGAATGGATCCTTTCATCATCCAACCGGCAACACAGTTGCCAGTAACTGATAGCCGGGCTGTACCATGGAATTATGCTCGGATTACAACGACCTACAGAGGAAAGGAGGTGAAAGAGGAAGTTTGTGAAGCCCAAGGGTTGACCCGCTCGGGGAGATGTTTTGCCCCTGCGGAATTGAGGAAGACCACTCCGGCAGTATTGAAAAAGCCGGTCACCGATGAAGAAGCAGAAGAATTCTTGAAAAAGATGAAGCTGCACGACTACTCCGTCTTAGAGCAGTTGAAGAAAACTCCGGCGCAAATCTCATTGCTATCCTTGCTGATACATTCTGAAGAACATCGGCAAGCATTGATGAAAGTCCCGAATGAGGCACATGTACCGGATAAAATCTCAGTGAGCCATTTGGAGAAGATCACCAATAGGATCTTCGAAGCAAATCGGATCACCTTCACCGATGACGAGTTGCCTGAGGAAGGCACTGAGCATAACAGGGCTTTGTATCTTACGGTAAAGTGTGAAGAGGCGGTGGTTACCAAAGTCTTGGTTGATAACGGGTCCAGTGCTAACATTTGTCCTCTCTCTACACTGGGCAAATTAAAAGTAGACATCGGCCGGGTACGCGAGAACAGGGTATGTGTTCGAGGGTTCGACGGAGGAGGCAAAGCGTCGGTTGGTGACATAGTGCTAGTCTTGACAATTGGGCCAGTGGAATTCACCATGGAATTCCAGGTGCTGGACATGGTGGTGTCATATAACCTCCTAATAGGGCGGCCATGGATTCATGCCGCAAGAGCAGTTCCATCCAGCTTACACCAGCTCGTCAAGTTTGAATGGGACCAGCAGGAGATCGTCGTCCATGGAGAGAACGATCCACAATCAGGCACCATCATTCCCTTTGTTGAAACAGAAGAAGACGTTGGGCCGTGGGTGTATCAGGTCTGCGATATGGTGTCCGCCCACCGAGTTCCGGAAGGGGAATGTATTCCCGGCGACAGAACAATTACTGCGGATGTCATGGTGGCGCATGAAATGTTGCGACATGGTTTCGTACCTGGTAAAGGGCTAGGTGCATCTCTGCAAGGAATTATACAACCGGTATCAGTGGTCGAAAACTTGGGAACCTTCGGCTTGGGATTCCAGCCAACCTCAGAGGACATCCGGCGAGCAAAGAGGAGAAAGCAGAAGACATGGGTGCTCTCAAAACCTATTCCACGCCTTTCCCAATCTTTTGTCAGGTCCGGAGCAAGAGGACATCCAGCGACAAAGATTCCCGGTCCTACGATCAGGCCAGACGAAGAGTTCTTCAGGAAGTTCGAAAACCTATTCACAGATGTATGTATGCTCGAAGATGGTGAGGGATCCAGTCACGCCGAGATACAATTTGTGGGACCAAAGGCAAAACTGAATAACTGGAAGGCTACTCCTCTCCCTGTCCGGAAGGAGTCTTGGTAGTTTGTCTTGGATTGTTTTTCTTTCGAAGTTTTGTATTGGGGGTTTGTCCCCGGAGTAAAATCCCGTTTGTTTTGTTTATTTTTGATTTAAGTTTGCAGTTTGTTTTCCCTTTGTACAATTCCCATCAATGAAATTTGGTTCCTTCGTGTCTAATTTTGTTTATCTTTTCTTCTTTTTACTTTTCCGAACAGCCTTCTTGCAACTGATCTTAATGATATGGCATGCTTAAAGATTAATCAACCCAGTCTAGAAAGTCAATCGGGTTTGGAAATAATAACACATGAAATAAGAAGTGACGAGGGTGAGTCAGAGTACGGCGATGATGAAGCCGTGGAAGAAATCGGTGAAGAATTAAGTCACTTCGAGGAAAAGCCCAAACCGAATTTAAATGATACCGAGGCCGTTAATCTAGGGAATGCGGATGACGTCAAAGAAACCCGGATAAGTGTCCATATTGAACCCAATCTGAGAGAAGAACTGATCAAAACGCTCATGGAGTTTAAAGATATTTTCGCGTGGTCGTACGACGACATGCCAGGACTCAGCACTGATCTAGTGGTTCATAGATTACCCACTGATCCGGCATATCCTCCCGTCAAGCAAAAGCTGCGGAAATTCAAGACGGAGATGAGTGTGAAGATTAAAGAGGAGGTAACCAAGCAGTTGCAGGCGAAAGTCATTCGTGTCACTCGATACCCTGAATGGTTGGCTAACGTAGTGCCGGTGCCAAAGAAAGACGGAAAGATCGGGGTATGCGTGGACTATCGCAATCTCAACAAGGCAAGTCCTAAGGATAATTTCCCACTTCCCAATATCCATATCCTGATTGATAATTGCGCCGGACGCGAGATTGGATCCTTTGTGGACTGTTATGCGGGATATCATCAGATTTTGATGGATGAAGAAGACGCAGAAAAGACGGCTTTTATCACACCATGGGGGACTTATTGCTACCGAGTGATGCCGTTCGGTTTGAAGAATGCAGGGGCAACCTATATGAGGGCGATGACTACGGTATTCCATGACATGATACACAAGGAAATTGAGGTGTACGTGGATGATGTGATCATAAAATCTAGGCGTCAAGAAGACCATGTTGCTGACCTCAGGAAGTTCTTTCAAAGACTCCGAAGGTACGACATCAAGCTTAATCCGGCCAAATGTGCATTCGGAGTTCCGTCAGGAAAGTTGCTAGGATTCATCGTCAGCCGACGGGGCATTGAGTTGGACCCATCCAAGATTAAGTCCATTCAGGAGTTACCCCCGCCGAAGAATAAAACAGAGGTAATGAGTCTGTTGGGAAGGCTGAATTACATCAGTAGGTTTATTGCCCAGCTTACGGCAACCTGTGAACCCATATTCCGCCTATTGAAGAAAGACGCTGCGATAGAATGGACGACAGAATGTCAAGAAGCGTTTGACCGGATCAAAGGGTATCTGTCAAATCCACCCGTACTAGTTCCGCCTGAGCCAGGTAGACCCCTGATTCTTTATCTGACGGTCTTGGAGAATTCGTTTGGCTGCGTACTGGGGCAGCATGATCTTACCGGGAGGAAGGAACGGGCCATTTACTACCTCAGTAAGAAGTTCACAGTCCACGAGGTCAAGTACACTCATCTGGAAAAGACATGTTGCGCCTTAACTTGGGTAGCCCAAAAGCTGAAACACTACTTGTCTTCTTACACCACGTACCTCATTTCGCGGTTGGATCCGTTGAAGTATATTTTCCAGAAACCCATGCCTACAGGGAGGTTAGCAAAGTGGCAAATATTACTTACGGAATTCGACATCATATACGTGACAAGGACGGCTATGAAAGCTCAAGCCCTGGCCGATCACTTAGCCGAAAATCCCGTTGATGACGAATACGAACCTTTGAGGACGTATTTTCCAGATGAGGAAGTATTGCAGATTGAGGGGTTGGAACTAACCAAGGATCCGGGATGGAAGCTCTTCTTCGATGGAGCGGCAAACGCAAAAGGAGTCGGAGTAGGGGCTGTGCTTATATCTGAAACAGGACATCATTATCCTGTTACTGCTCAACTGCGTTTTCACTGTACCAATAATATGGCTGAGTACGAGGCATGTATCTTAGGGCTGCGATTAGCGGTGGACATGGATGTACGGGACGTCTTGGTCTTGGGGGACTCGGACCTTCTGGTACATCAGATTCAGGGAGAATGGGAAACCAGAGATTTAAAGCTTATCCCATATCGTCGGTGTTTGCATGATTTGACCAAACGCTTTCGATCGGTAGAGTTCAGGCACATCCCAAGGATGCATAATGAGGTTGCCGACGCGTTGGCTACCTTAGCGTCAATGCTACATCACCCGGATAAGGTTCGTGTCGATCCACTACATATCCAGATCCGGGATCAACATGCTTATTGTAATGTGATAGAGGAAGAGGTGGATGGTGAGCCATGGTTTCATGATGTCAAGGAATACCTCAGGTTAGGAGTATACCCAGAGCAAGCAACTGGAGATCAAAAGCGAGCTATTCGGCGGTTGGCGAACGGATTTTTCCTTAGTGGAGGGTGCTGTACAAAAGAACCCCAGACTTGGGATTGTTGAGATGTATAGATGCGGGTCAAGCCACAACAGTGATGACGGATATACACTCGGGAGTTTGTGGACCGCACATGAGCGGATACGTATTGGCAAAGAAGATTCTTCGAGCAGGATACTATTGGCTCACTATGGAGCGGGATTGTATAAGTTTCGTGCGAAGATGCCATCAGTGTCAGATACACGGAGATTTGATTCATTCTCCGCCGACCGAATTGCATACAATGTCCGCACCATGGCCGTTTGTCGCATGGGGTATGGATGTTATTGGACCTATTGAGCCTGCCGCTTCCAACGGTCATAGGTTCATTCTGGTAACGATTGATTATTTTACCAAGTGGGTGGAGGCCAAGACATTCAAATCAGTGACCAAGAAGGCGGTAGTGGGCTTCGTACACTCCCACATCATTTGTAGGTTTGGAATTCCAAAGATGATCATTACAGATAACGGTGCAAATCTTAACAGTGGATTGATGAAAGAGGTATGTCAACGGTTCAAGATTACACACCGAAATTCCACACCGTATCGCCCAAAAGCAAATGGTGCGGTCGAGGCGGCAAACAAGAACATAAAGAAGATATTGAGGAAGATGATAGAAGGGTCTAGGCAGTGGCATGAAAAGTTACCATTTGCGCTGTTGGGTTATCGCACTACCGTCCGGACTTCGGTAGGTGCAACTCCTTACTTGTTGGTATACGGGACCGAAGCAGTAATACCCGCAGAAGTTGAGATTCCATCCCTCCGAATCGTCGCTGAAGCTGAGATTGATGACGACGAGTGGGTCAAAACCCGATTAGAGCAACTGAGCCTGATCGATGAAAAGAGATTGACGGCAGTATGTCACGGCCAATTGTATCAAAAGAGAATGGCGAGAGCATATAACAAGAAGGTGCGTCCCAGGAAATTTGAAGTGGGACAGCATGTGCTGAAGAGAGTTCTACCACACCAGGCCGAGGCGAAAGGCAAGTTCGCTCCAAATTGGCAGGGGCCTTTTGTGGTGACTAGAGTATTATCCAACGGCGCTCTATGCCTGACTGATGTCGAGGGAAGATGCACCGATATGGCTATCAATTCTGATGCAGTTAAGAGATATTATGTGTAATTCTTTAACGCATTTGTCAACGCTTGGTTTCGTTTGTGTGTATTTGGCATTTTTCGGAGAATGAAATGACAGAGGCAATTTTTCTACTACCCAAACACTTTAACCTTTGTTTCCCCATTTGAGCCTTAATTGTTCTTTCATATACCCTCTTTCGGAATCATCAAGGAAGATGTGTAACAGAATAGAAAAGAAACAAAGAAGTAATACAAGAAAAAGTGAACTACGATTCCTCAAGAAGGATACGTAGGCGCCACACGGCTCGGTCATAATAAAATAAAAATCAAAAATCCCCCAAGCAACAAAACTGGGGCAGAAGTCATTGTTTCGTTGGAAAGATAGTGTGGATTCCGAAAGTTGTAATAAGCTAACCGTTGAGGCTAAACCCCTTTCTTCAGCCTCACGTGCGGAAACCATATCAAGAACCAGAAAGACCTCTCGATCAGTATTTGAGAAGTGCCAAGGCATGTGAATGAAAGTCAAGAGTGACATCCCGACCCTCGATTGAACCCAGGATGCACAAGCCGAAAGGGGATAACGCTCTAGAGAGAATCTCAGGGGTGATACCCCGCCGCAAGGAAAGAAAGCACAAATGAGAGAGTCTTAACGGTGAAAACCCTCGCGGGCACCTTAAGGCGAAGGAAGTTGAGAAAAGTAAAATGAGAGAGTCTTAACGGTGAAAACCCTCGCGGGCACCTTAAGGCGAAGGAAGTTGAGAGAAGTAAAATGAGAGAGTCTTACGGTGAAAACCTTTTACGGGCACCTTAAGGCGACGGGAGATAGAGAGAAATGAGAGAATCTCACTAGTGAAAACCCTTTGAAGGGCACTTTGAGGTGACAGGACGAGATGGTTACAAGATGTCTGCATGAGACAGGGTTTGGACATCCGCTTACCTCTAACAGGACGCGGCATCGGAAAGTGATTGATATGAATAGACTGGGTAGTTTAATCTCAAAAGCGCGGCATAACATTGGACCAGGCACACATTCAGATAAGTTTTCCTATTTTTGAGTTCAGAAAAGTTTTTCTCTTCTTTTGTCATTTGCGGTCAGTATTTCTTTTCTTTTCTTTCATTTTCGAAAATTGATTTTTCAAAGCTTACTACCAAGTCTCCCAAAGCAGTATATTGAAAGTGAATAGGCATGGAACAAGGCAATGAGACGGAAGTCGTTACGATAGTGAGATTGGGATGACAGGCTGAGTGGAAGGTTCGCAAGAATTATGGAGTATGATGGACACATGTGGCATGTCCGAAGGATGATTTCACGCAACAGATCACCGGCTAAAAAGAGTCCGACCAAACCAAAGAGTGGAATAAAAGGAAAGATGAGAGGTCGTTCGTGGAAAAAGCATCTTCCCAAGCAAGCGTCAACGTCGTCCTCAAAGTTCGAGAGAGGCCAAGCAGCTGAAAGAGAATGGCCTCAACAAGAGTGGCACGACCACTCGCGGCATTTTGAAACTAACAATTTTTCTTTGATTTAAAGCAGGAAAAGAGGGTCCGACGGCAGAAAAGCATACCGTCCAGAAGTTTATCACACTGGGGCAGAAAATTTTCTCCTGTTGCGAAAATTTTCTGGAAAGCAAGACCCAGTGGATAAGGGTAGAAAGCAACACAAGATGGGGTGATCTTTGAGCCCGGTATCATCCCCAGCAATTGTCGGAAAAAGGAAACAACGGCTTCGAGATTCCCCCAGCAGTATTACATCCCATAATTCGCTCGAGGAAGCAAAAGCGTGAGTCCCAGAGGAGGTATGGGAAGAAGGAAGAGAGTGAGGGGTGAAGGAAACAAAGAATACTTCCTCAGCAGCATCATCCCCAGCAGGCGAGTAAACAGTTCCAAAAATATCCCCAGCAGCCAGAAGAAAAGTAACACGACCTAAGGGAAAGCAATTCCAAGACAGGATAATTCGGAAGAGAAGGTGGTCCGAGAGGTAATGCAGGAACGAGGATAGGGTACAAGAGGCAAAGGAAGGTAATCAAGATAGGATGAAATCAGTTGAAGTAGTAGTTGAAGTCAGGGAGCCCGCCTGGAGAATGGAGTGGCGATTTAATTTTGAAGTAGTAGTTGAAGTCAGGAAGCCCGCCTGAAGAATGGAATGGCGATTTAATGTTGAAGTAGTAGTTGAAGTCAGGAAGCCCGCCTGGAGAATGGAGTGGCGATTTATTTTGAAGTTGTAGTTGAAGTCAGGGAGCCCGCCTGGAGAATGGAGTGGCGATTTAATTTTGAAGTAGTAGTTGAAGTCGGGGAGCCCGCCTGGAGAATGGAGTGGCGATTTAATTTTGAAGTAGTAGTTGAAGTCAGGGAGCCCGCCCGGAGAATGGAGTGGCGATTTAATTTTGAAGTTGTAGTCAGGGAGCCCGCCTGGAGAATGGAGTGGCGATCTATTTTAATTTGGTAGAGGAAAGCGGTAAGCCCGCCTGGAGAATGGAGTGGCGATTTATTTTGAAGTTGTAGTTGAAGTCGGGGAGCCCGCCCGGAGAATGGAGTGGCGATTTATTTTGAAGTTGTAGTTGAAGTCAGGGAGCCCGCCTGAAGAATGGAGTGGCGATTTATTTTGAAGTTATAGTTGAAGTCAGGGAGCCCGCCTGGAGAATGGAGTGGCGATTTAATTTTGAAGTAGTAGTTGAAGTCGGGGAGCCCGCCTGGAGAATGGAGTGGCGATTTAATTTTGAAGTAGTAGTTGAAGTCAGGGAGCCCGCCTGGAGAATGGAGTGGCGATTTAATTTTGAAGTAGTAGTTGAAGTCAGGGAGCCCGCCTGGAGAATGGAGTGGCAAGCTGTTTTGAGTTGGTAGAGGAAAGCGGTAGAATGTAACGGAAATCCCCGGCATGAATCCAAGTTCGTAAGCAAAGGGAGGCAATAAGGATCGGAACAGATAGACTCAGATTGCGAAGGAGAATAGTTCAAAGATCGTAAAGAAGGTGGCAATGGTCGGAATTCGGCAATCAAGATAGGCCGAAATAACAACTGACAGAAGAGAAGAAGCGTCAGAAGAAACACCAAGTCAGACAGGATGGCAAGGAGCGCGACAAGATCAAGTTACAAAGATAGACAAGAACTTGCAGTACTGTAACTTAGTCTAACTTCTTGTTTTTGTTGCCTAGTGCGGTGCAACAAGGAAGTCAGCTGAGCAGTGGCAACAGCAGTAACAGCGAGATCGCAACAGGCAGGGTAGTCCCAGCTACCAGAACTTCCCGAACTACATTGACCTGATTCCCTTTTAGCCAGGGATATGTAGGAGACCTTTGAAGCAAGGTTCGGTCAAAACTTTTCCAAAATGCTTCATACGGAGTGTCCGGATGGGCAAAAATCGCTTATATCCGCTCATTTATCTTTGCACGAAAACTCTGCGTGTTTACGCGCAAAGAGGGGCAGCTGTGAGCACGTGATTTTTGCCTTACTCGAGAAGTACTCCCAGAAAATTCAAAAATAAAAATAGTTTCATGTTCGGCATGATTCGTGTGATTTTGTGTTATTTTTATCTTTTGTGTGCACGTTTATTTATTTAAATTGCTAGGCTTTGCATTTTTCAGTGTTTGATATCGAAGTCATGTGATTTACATTTTTCGGGTAATATGTAATTGTGTGCGTTAATTGTAGTAAAAGCAGCGGTGTTATAGGTTGGTATATACATATGTGTGTATATATATATATATATGTATACATACATATATATATATATATATATATACACATATGCATATAATATAGCATGAAGATCCGAGCTGGGCCAAATTCAGTCTAAAAGCCAGGCCCAATCGGATTTCTTCCAACCCAGGCCCAAACGAATCCCATACCCGTCCAGCTTCATGCCTGTGTAACACTTGATCTGGACCGTTGGATTTTATTATCCAACGGCCCAGATTAATCATTTAATCCCAATATACACTCAGACCATGCTTTAACCAAACGACGTCGTTTGGTTTAAGTGAGGGGATCCTGATCGTTGATCGTAAATGATCCAACGATCAGGATTCAATCTCATCTCTGGTATATATTCCTCATTTCATACCCCGCCCCCCCAAGCCAGAACCCCCCCCTCTCCCTTCATCTCCCTCAGAGCTCTCAAACACCCGGTGTAACGCCGCCCTCCTCCGCCTGCCGGAAATCGCCTCACGGCGGTTCCGGTAGGCCAATCAAACCCAAACCAACGCCAAAACCTTCCCCTTACCTCCCCCATCACGATCCCGGCTTCCATTAACCTCGAATCTTGCCGGAGCTCATCGAATCTTCATTTGAAGATTCGAGTCAAACTCGAACCTATGCCAAATTACCCCAAATTCACACCACGGTCTCCCCACACCTCCCTCGTACCCCCGCCGGCATTGGTTTGCTTCGAATCTAACCAAAAATACAAAAGCCCCAAATCCGAGCCCAAGAACCCTAATTTTGAAGAAATCCAATTCGAGCCGTTTTAGCCACAATTGAAGTCCAAGGGACTTTAGTCTAGGTGTTCTCAATCGAGAACATCCCGATTAAAGCCCGTTTGGCTTCAATAAGTCCGAGTTTTAGTTCGAAGTTTGGTCGGCAGTCTTCTTTTGAGGTATTCACTCCTTCTTTGGTCGTTTTAAGTCGATTGGTGTGAATATGTGTGTTTGTTTCATTCATTATTTCAGTTTCTCATGTTTTTAATTTCCCATACCCGTTTGGTCTGTTTCTTCTCATTTGAGGCCCTTTATTTGGCCAATTCTTCTGTTTTAGTAGTTAAAACGAATCATGAGTCCAATGTGATTAAAGTCGTCAAATAGTTCGTAACATTAATCCCTTGAATCTGCCTGGTGCAATTCACTGGTATAGGGTTGGTTACTGTTTAATTCAGATTAAAGGGATAATTGGGTGTAGTTAATAGTATAATTGTTTAATCATACACCCATACAAAGGGCTAGTGGAACTGAGCACAGCAGGGTATCCACTGAACACTGCCAAGCTTATTGTTTAAGGCTTGAGTCCATCTTTGGACAGTAGTTAGTGGGGTGTGCAGGGAATATGATGGGTTGGGAAGCCAGGGTAGGGGGTAACCTTAGGGGCAGGTGTTCTGGAGGGGCTGTGAGCTATAAATATAGCATCAGATAGAGACATTGGGGGGGATACACAGACACACATTATAGAGACAGACTTGAGAGCATCCGTGATAAGCAAAATACCTGGAGATATACATTGATAGGCATTCATTCATATAGACACTGATAAGATATAGATACACTTGAGACAGAACACTTGAGAGCATCTGTGATAAGCAAAAATACCTGGAGAGTACACTGAGAGTGACAAAAGGTCACTGTTTTCCTTAGTTTGGAGTCACTGTTTCATCGAATCTCTTGGCTACTGTTTCATTGCTTTGATTTCAATAGTTGAGTTGTTGTGGTCGTTTGGTTGCTGCACTCGTTTGGTTGCTGCACTGGTTTGGTTGTTGTTGTTATTACACTGCTGTGTTGCTGTTGGTCAGTGGTTTGTTGCCTTGGTCGATTGATATTGCTGGCTTGGTTTGGTTGCTGGTTGGTCTGTTGGTTTGCTGCCTGGCAGTGTTGTTGTTACTGCTTGGTTCAATTGCTGCTGTTAGTCCTTATTGTTGTTGTTGTGGTGTTCAATTGAGGCTGTTGGTCAGTGTGTTGTTACTGCTTGGTTCAAAGATAGCTATTAGTCCTTATTGTTGTTGCTGCTTGTCTTGGTCGTAGCTGTTACATCTGACTTGGTGCTCGTTTGAGACTGTTTGGTCACTAGTGTGGCTGTTCTTGGTCATTAGTGTTGTTGGCTGGCTTATAGTTGTTGCTGCCTGGATTTTCTACTGCTGTTTGTGGTCTGTGGTGTTGCTGTTTGGTCTTTTTGGGCTTGCTGCTTGGCTTGGTTGTTGGTGTTGCTTCATTATTTGGTGGCTGGTCTATAGTTGCTGCCTGGTCGATTATTGTTGGTGGTCTTGGGTGCATGCTATTGCTGTAGTGTGTTGCTACTGTTGGTCACTGCCACTCTTTTGTTGTTCTCCTGGTCTATTGTGTTGCTGGTTGGTCTATTTGGTTGCTGCCTGGTTTGGTTATCACTGGTTGTTGGGGCTATTGGTCTATTTGATTGCATTAGTTGTTGTGGCTGCTTGGTACATTGTTGATTGCTGTTGGTTTACTGTTTGGTTATTATTGGTCTTTGGTTGTTGTTCCTGTTACCGTTCTTGTTGCGGTTGCTGCATTGCCATTGCTGACTCTTCCTTGTCCTTCCGCATTCCAGGTACACACCTCTGTTTTTGTAGTTCCTTGGTACGAAAAGAATGAAGTTTGAAGCTTGTGCATAAAGTCTATTGAAACATGTAGTCGTTTATAGTTCTTATGTTTAATTACATTCTGTTATTCTTCAATTAAATTTGTATTGCTAGTTTTGTTACGGAAAATGTAGCTAGACCAAAGATCCACTATCATTAGATATGCACGTAACCCGAATTAGTCTGTTGTACCTTTGTTCAATCTTCTCTATTCATGCGTAAACTCCAAACCTGTCAAATGATAGACCTTATGTTAAAAGCAAGATTAGCTAGGGAGTTGTTACTCAACGGAATGACGTAATTAGATTAAAAGAGTCGGGGGTGCATTTCATGTGACCCGACCCCAATTTCGGGCGAAAGTAAATAAAGCATGTCATGAACCACAGGCGCATTTCATGCGATGTGGTTCGTAGCAAGTTTTAAGTAATTTGGAATCAACTCTTAAGTAAGATACAGTGAGATGTAATTCGCTTTAGGTTTGAGTCAAAGGTACGCCTCGCCCAATAGTTACACTAGTCACATAGCCGTCATAAATGTACATATAAATACTTAGGTTTCGAGATGCGTCGTTTCTTAACGAATATCACGCCTTTCTCAACAGTGTAAATAAGTAGTCGATCCGGGCACATATTTTAGTTTTACCTTTTTAAATACGGGTGTGCATTTCATGTGACCCAAATCCAAACCCCGAAATGTTGAATGAAAATATGTTGAGGATCCGGGTGCATTTCATGTGACGTGATTCGAAAGCATATTTTTGAGCAACTCTCTCTTCCGTAAATCACAACCAATAATAAAAGTGGTAAAAGGGGTATTAACTTGCACTAAGTACATAATCGTAAAAAGCAGATAGATAAGCCAAACACGACAGTTGAGCGACCGTGCTAGAACCACGGAATTCGGGAATGCCTAATACCTTCTCCCGGGTTAATAGAATTCCTTATCCGGATTTCTGGTTCGCGGACTGTTAAATAGAGTCATTCTTTTCCTCGATTCGGGATTTAACCGGTGACTTGGGACACCATAAAATCTCCCAAGTGGCGACTCTGAACTACTCGAATACATTCACTCGATACCACGTGGCCCAAAAATGCCACTGAACTCAACCAGAATTCACATTTAGAGAACTTGGCATAAAGCTGCTTCTCCCTCAGGATCTGAAGCACTATCCTCAAATGCTGCTCGTGCTCTTCCCGGCTCCGAGAATATACTAGAATATCATCAATGAAGACAATCACGAACGAGTCCGGATAAGGCCTGAACACACTGTGCATCAAATGCATAAATGCTGCTGGAGCATTAGTCAACCCAAAAGACATCACGAGGAACTCATAGTGACCATACCGGGTCCTGAAGGCAGTCTTCGGGATATCTGGCTCCCGAATCTTCAGCTGGTGATACCCGGAGCGCAAATCAATCTTAGAAAACACATGTGCGCCCTGTAACTGGTCAAATAAATCATCAATACGGGGCAAAGGATACCGGTTCTTCACTGTAACCTTATTCGGCTGACGATAGTCAATACACATACGCATAGAACCGTCCTTTTTCTTCACAAACAATACAGGAGCACCCCAAGGCGAAACACTGGGTCGAATAAAACCCTTGCCCAATAACTCCTGTAACTGATCCTTCAACTCCTTTAATTCGGGAGGAGCCATACGGTACGGTGGAATAGAAATGGGCTGAGTGCCCGGCAACAAGTCAATAGCAAAGTCAATGTCTCTGTCAGGCGGCATGCCGGGAAGATCAGCTGGAAATACATCAGCAAAGTCACGTACCACAGGAACAGAATCAATAGAGGGAGGGTCAATACTGACGTCCCGCACATAGGCAAGATAAGCAGCACACCCCTTCTCAACCATCCGCTGAGCTCTGAGAAAAGAAATAACACGGCTAGGGGTGTGATCTAGAGTACCACTCCACTCAATACGTGGAATGCCTGGCATAGCCGGCGTCACGGTCTTGGCGTGACAATCAAGAATAGCATAATGGGGCGACAACCAGTCCATGCCCAGAATAATATCAAAATCGACCATCCCGAGCAACAATAGATCCGCTCTGGTCTCAAAATCACAAATGGTAACCAAACACGACCGATATACACGGTCCACGACCAAAGAATCACCCACCGGAGTGGAAACATAAATGGGGGCACTCAAAGAATCCCGAGGCACACCCAGATGAGAAGCAAAGTAAGAAGACACATATGAAAAAGTGGAACCAGGGTCGAATAGAATCGATGCCTCCCTGTGACTAACCAGAATAATACCTGTGATAACAGAATCGGATGCAACAGCCGCAGCGCGATCAGGAATAGCATAGAATCTGGCCTGTCCCCCCTCTCGAGGGCGGCCTCTAGAACCCTGACCCCCGCCCCTGGCTGGCTGGGCAGGTGGAATAGCAGCTGGAGCTGGAATGATAGCCTGCTGCCCCTGAGAGCCACGCCGATGCTGCGAAGACTGGTGAGGTGCCCCCCTCCTACGCCTGGGGCACTCCCTCACCAGATGGCGAGTATCCCCGCACCCAAAGCAAGCTCTGGGAGGACACGGTGACTGTGACTGACCGGCCTCTCCCCCACTAGCCTGACCTCTAGAAGGACCCCGCGCAGGAGGTGCACTGGAAACTGGGGGAGCATAATAAGGCTCCTGAGGTGCTGGAAGACCTGGAGTACTACCTGCTGCGGGCAATTCCGAGTGAACTGGTCGACCGGAATAACCCCTGCCAAAACGACCGGCTGATGAAGTGCGGGCACCAGAGAAATGGCCCGACTCACGAGACCTCTTGGCCTCTCTATCTCCCCGCTCTCTAGGGAGCATACTCTCGATCCTCCTGGCAATGCTAACTGCCTGCTGATAAGATATATCTGTCTCCAACTCTCTGGCCATGCTGGATCGGATAGGCGGAATCGGGCCCTCAATAAATCTCCGTACTCTCTCCCGAACCGTGGCTACCAAGGCCGGTGCATGCCCGGCCAGACGGGTGAAACTGATGGCATACTCCGATACCGACATGGAGCCCTGTCGCAACCGCTCAAACTCCGAGCGCCAAGAATCCCTAAGGCTCGGTGGAACAAACTCCCTCAAAAATAGATCTGAAAAACTACGTCCAGGTCAATGAAGTAGACTCCTTCGGACTATCCAACTCATACGTGCGCCACCAATCATAAGCGGCCCTGAAAAGCAGTGAAGGAAACCCCGCCGGTCTCCACAATCCCCATAGTACGAAGAATACGATGACACTCCTCCGAGAAAACCCAATGCATCATCCGAAGCCAAAACCACTAAACACCGGAGGGTCATATTTTCGAACCTCTCTAATCTACGCCGCTCATCCTCGGAGGCAGTCGGTCCACCTCCTGGTTGTGCTCGGGCGGCCGGAGGCATAACCAAAACATCCGGAACATGTCCCACCGGCACACGCCGCTCCGGTGTAACGGCTACGGGAGTCCGGGCCCCTCCCCCGGCCTGAGATGTAGCTGCAACAAGAGGAAGCAATCCTGCCTGGGCCAAAGTGGTATACATGCTCATGAACTGAGCCAGGGTCTCCTGTAGTGCTGGAGTAGTAGCAGCCGTAGTCGGTGTACCAGGTGCCTGCGCTCCAACCTGGTCTACTGGTGGCACCTCAGCGGCAGCGCGCGATGGTGCTGTGGCTGCACCTCGGGCGCGTCCTCGTCCTCTACCTCGGCCCCGGCCTCTGACGGCAGCAACAGGGGGCGCGGGTACCTGATCATCGCGGTTATCTCGTGTCCTCACCATCTGTGAGAGAATAGAAAGCAGTAGTTTAGAATTTTGATGCCAAAAATGTCGCACGACAAGGAATCCAAAAGAAATGAAGAGTTTCCTAAACAGTTACATAGCCCCTCGTAGATAAATACAGACGTCTCCGTATCGATCAGCGAGACTCTAAGTAACCGGTCTGTGTCCCGTGACTCCTATGAACCTAGAGCTCTGATACCAACTTGTCACGACCCTAGTTCACCAATTGTGAACCTGTCGTGATGGCACCCGGTCCCCACGACTAGGTAAGCCTAACACGTTGCGGAATCTATAAGTTTTAATTACTTAAATAAGAAACAACGGAAAATAACATAAAAGATATGTAATCCGTGCCACTTGGCACATACATCCGTCACACAATAAATAAACACTACCAAGATCCGGAACCCCACGGTAACACGGACTAAAAGGGAAATACAACTGTGGCTCTATGTGTAAAGAGTATCTAACAACGAAATGAAGAAAAATGTCAACTAGTAATACTAGAATAGAAGGGAAGCCTCCGGATCCGCGGACGTAGCAGATCATACCTCGAAGTCTCCCGGAAAGCTGCAGAATCACCTAGTACGAGCCTGCTCTGATGTACCTGGATCTGCACAACAAAAGTGTGCAGAAAAGTAGCATGAGTACACCACGGCGGTACTCAGGTAAGTGCCAAGCCTAACCTCGATGGAGTAGTGACGAGGAAGGTCGGGGCCCTACCGAGAAATAATAAAAATAATGATAATAACACCTAACAGTACAAAATAGGAATAAGTCTGAAATAACAGCAAATGAAATAAATACTACAAGCCGTCTACAGTTAAGCTAACAAGAGAAATCAACACAACAAGTATAATCTACAATCTAGTATCTCCGGGAATTGAACCCGTAGTCCTTTATACTCAGCAACTCAGGATCTCCTGGAATCGAACCCGCAGTCCATATATCAGTATCACACGATCTTCGGGAATTGAACCTGCAGTCCTTCATATCAGTATCAAAGGATCTCTGGGAATTGAACCCGTAGTCCGTATATCAGTATCTCAGGATCTCCGGGAATTGAACCCGTAGTCCGTATATTAGTATCTCAAGATCTCTGGGAATTGAACCCGCAGTCCCTACCAATATCACGTCGGGTCTCTGGGAATCGAACCCACAGCCCTGGGTCTCCGGGAATCGAACCCGCAGTCCACAAGCACAACCAATTAAGGAATCCACAGAGAGAATAATTATGCTTAACTATAACTTCACTGAAAAATAGTGCCAATAATTAACAAGGAGTTCAAATAAGGCAATTAGGCAACTAAACAGTTAAGTGCTACCTAATCATGCTTTTCTAACCACTACCGGGTAAAATATCAAATTAACAACCAAAGACAGGGATATCGCTCATCGAACATTTTTGAATAAAGTACGTGTTCAACAACCAGCGCATGTACACGCCCGTCACCTCGCGTACAAGGCTTTTAAACTATCACATAATATCCTAGGGGTGAAAATTCCCCCACACGAGGTTAGACAAGCCACTTACCTCAATTCCGGTACAACACCGCTAAGTAATAACCCTCTTGCCACGAATGTCGGCCTCCACAAGTGTAGTATCTGATAAAATCAATAGAATCACGTCAAAATAGGCCAATTGGGCATTACCCAATCAAAATAACTCAAAATTCACCAAAACCCACAAGTTGCCAAAACCCGACTTTCGGTACGCTTATCGAAAAATCACGAAAGTCACATATTCGGAACCCTCATTTCAATACGAGTCTAAGCATATCAATTTTACCAAAATCGGACTCCATTTGCCCATTCAAAACCTTGATTTTCTAAAGTCCAAGACTAGGGCTAAATCCTCCATAATTACCCCAAATTCCTCCATTTTCATGATATAATTGCATGATATTATCAATACTAATCATAATATGAGTTCATAGTTGATTACCTCATGATTTCCCTTGATTTCTTCCTCAAAATCGCCCAAAGTCGCCCTTAAGCCGAGACCCCCAAATGATAAAATGTTTCTGAAATTTTCTAACTTCTGATACACTTACTTACAGCGATTTTCGCTTCTGCGGAATATTTTCCGCTTCTACGCGTCCGCTTCTGCGGAGACTCGATCGCTCCTGCGGATATTTCCGCTTCTGCGACTAGGCGTCCGCCTTTGCGGACTCGCCTAAGCGGCTCCCTTCCGCTTCTGCGATGGCCGCTTCTGCGGCTCCCTGTCCGCTCCCGCGATTCCGCTTCAGCGGAAAATGCTCCGCTTCTGCGGTGCCCAGCGCTTCTGCGCTCCTGGTCCGCTTCAGCGCACCCGCTCCTGCGCCCATAATTCCGCAGGAGCGGAAACAACAGAAGCAGTGCACTAGTTTTCTGCAATTTTCCATATTTTTCTCCCGATTAACCCTCCGAAAACACCCCGAGGCCCCCGGGACCTCATTCAAACATACCAACACATCTTAATACCTTATTCGGACTTGCTCAAATCCTCAAAACACGTCTAACAACATCAATTCCCATAATTCACATCGAATTCAAGCCTAAATTTCTTAAAACTTTCCGAATTGCACATTCGATCAAAACCCGTCCAAACGACGTCCGAATGACCTGAAAATTTGCGGACATATCCAAAATCACATAACGAAGCTACAGAAATTGTCGGAATTCCATTCCGACCCCCGGATCAAAATCTCACCTATCGATCGGATTCGCTAAAATTTCAACCTTCGGCATTTCAAGCCTAATTGAGCTACGGACCTCCAAAATACGTCCCGAACCGCGCTCCTAACCCCGAAATCACCTAACGGAGCTAATGGAACCATCGGATTTCCGTTCCGAGATCGTCTTAACACTGATCAGGCTACGGACCGTTTTCTAGTTTCAAAGCTCTTATTTAGGGACTAAGTGTCCCAAAATGCTCAAATTTTTGGAACCGACTCTCCCGGCAACCCACAATAGCAAAAATGAACTTAGGGGAACAGTTAAATTAGGGATTGGGGCGTAATTTTCTAAAACGATCGGTCGGGTCGTTACAATATATCAGTTTATTACTTTATTTGGCACCATCTTTCTACTTATTACTAATAGGATTTCCCTTCTAAAACAAAAATGATACTTTCCATTTGATACAACTTTAAAATGCTATACCATGATACAAGCTTCGTTTCATTTTGCTAGTTGAAGTTCAAAAGTCATTACTTAGCTCACAATTTACGCCATTGGCTTTGGGATTATTATTATTAGAATACAATTGTAATCCAGCCTGGGAAAAATTACACATTTTGATAAATTGATTTTACTTTGAAAGTCCAAGAAATTTTTAAGACACAATTAGCATATTAAAGGATTAGGAACTAATTCTAAAGAAAATGCGCGCGTGAGAAGGTGGTGGACACTGGGGCTTGTACTACAAATACGCATTCTGCTTTCTGCAGTAGAGCACGAAGCAAAAACCCTTTTCTCTGGATTCTTCTTCTTCGACGACGAGATAGTTAAAGGAAACAAGCAAACTACGAATACTGCCATGGAGATTAGGGAAATGCGTGCTCTTATCGAGAGGATGTTCGGAGAATTGAATGCCAGACAGGCCAAGTCTGATCTAACGATTCAAGAGTTGAAGAAATCCATAGACTCGTTGAAGAAGCCTGACGTGAATGCTTCCTCTTCCTTTTGTGGGAACTCATCTACGATTCAGGTACAATACAAAACTCTATACGGCTGAAACTCCTCTTTTCACTCTCGCCTCTGTAGAATTTGTTTTTTCCTAAAAGTTTCTGGTACTGAATTGTAGTTATATTTGCTCTATTGTGTGGATTGCTTTTTATTTTTTTACTCTTACTATTGATGATTTTCTTAAGGAGGAGAATCTGAAGGGACGTGGAAAAACCCTAACCGCCACTAAGCCTAAGGAGAGGCAAGCCTGTTTACATTGTGATGAAAAATTGGCTCATAGTAACAAAAAGCAAGTGTATCTGATCGAAGATGAAGGTGAGTATGTTGCTGATATTCCAACTGTAGATCCTGTGACTACAGATGAAAAAGAAATACCCATGAGAATATCTATGGATGCTGTAGTAGAATATTCTAAGCCATACGAAGGTTGCTGTGTGACTGGGTACCATGGGAAGCGACCCGTGAATATCCTAATTGGTTTGGGAGGGACTACACACAATTTTATTGATGAATCTTTTGCAGATAAGTTAGGCTGTGACACATTTCCAATCAAGCCTAGACCTGTAATCACACCTTTTGGGACTGTCATTATGACCTCCGGAGCATGCTACAACTTTCAATTGTTACTGAAAGGCGCCTTATGTAGTGTGGATTTGTATCTGCTTCCACTGTCGTCAAATTGTGACATGGTATTAGGATATGAATGGCTAAAGACTTCCATTGGTGGTGGAGAAGTTAAGATTGATTCTAAGGGTATGGAGTTTTCCTTCCAGGGTAAGAAACACTTTTTACCTTTCAACAAATCACTTGAACGCAGCAAACGCTGAGAGTCTTGACTAATTGCATGGATTGTGGCCTCGAATTTCACATTGCTAATTGACCTGTTTTAGATCTTTATTCCAGTTTCTGTTTCTGCAATTTTCCCTAACAATTCTCCCTCTGCGTGAAATTAAATGAACTACTACTTGTATTCATCCTTAGTTCGTTATCTACCAATGGTATGTCATTTTGAGAGTTGGTTGGTTTTACCAGCCTTGCAAGTTATGAATTCCATTTGGTTTTTTTCTTCTCTATCCTTCCCCTGCTTCCTGAGTAGTTGTTTGTTGAATTGTGTTTAATAGAAGTTCTTTTGGATTTTCAATACTTGTTGTGATTCAACTCTCAGGTAAACATGAACAATTAAGTCACCTGACATGCTGACAACCGTTTGTGAATTCTTGACTCCCTGCCGTGGTGCCAGAATTTTTGTTAAGAGGTGTCAAAATATATAAAATAAATATACCAGGAAATTTAGAGGGGTCAATATATAGTATATATACATATAATTTTTTTTTTACCTACCTGCACGATATATTTTTCACTCTGAAGCCTATAAGGTGGCTCCGCCATTGGCTCCCCGATAATTTTTTTTGACATGGACCAATTAGAGTAATTCAGAAGGCAATTTATGTAGCAATTGTGGCAAGGGATGTCATAGTTTCATTTACTAGTATTTTAATGAGGCTTAGAGAAATTTGGCCCTCCCTTGTAAATTTTAATTTCCCTTTGGGATATAGTTAGTTCATAAAGGAAGTACCTCTCCAGGGCAGCGACATCCTCCAAAAGGATCTATTTCGGAAAAAGAAATGAATATAAGACAAAATTGCTTGTAGTATTCGATTAAACAATTTTTAATCAATGATCTAAATGTTAAATGAAATTGACATAGAATATTCTCTTTCCTTTTTTTTGTTTGTAGCGCCAGAGCAATTGTTTTTCATTTTTTGTTATTACACGTTATTTTGTCACATTACCAACAAAAATAAACATATTGGCGACGTACAACAAACTTCTTTAATTTTTTCCTTTTCCGATCTTTTCTTGGATTTAATAAGTAAAGATGATAACCAACAACAACAACAACTACTCAGTATAGTCCCATAAGGTGGGGTATAAGGAGGATAATATGTAGACAAGCCTTACCCCTACCCAAAAGGGTAGAGAGGCTGTTTCCAATCGACCCTCGGCTTAGAGAAGGGAAAGGAAAGCAACAACAAAAACAAAAACAAAAGAGCATTAGTAATTCCGGCAGAAAATCGCATAAATAGTTATCTAAACATAAGAATTATACATAAAATGGCATGCAATAATATCAAACAGTAGCTACCATAAATAACTACCATAAGAGGGACACAATCCAATGCACGAATCATCTATGAGTCGCCATGACAAGCCTCACCCAACCCCAGGAAAGGAGTACAAAAAAATTCTAGGAGCCCCTATCCTACAACCCTGATACTAGACCTCCAAACTTTTCTATCAAGGGCCATGTCCTCGGAAATATGCATCCTAGCCATGTCATGCCTAATCACCTCTCCCCAATACCTCTTAGGCCTCCCTCTGCCTCTCCTCACGCCGACCACCACCAGTCGCTCACAACTTCTCACCGGGGCATCAGGGCTTCTCCCTCGCACATGCCCGAACCACCTGAGCCTCGCTTCACGCATCTTCTCATCCACCGGGGCCACCCCCACTTTCTCTCGAATAACTTCATTCTTAATCTTATCTAACCTGGTGAGTCCACACATCCACCTGAGCATCCTCATCTCCGCAACCTGAACATGAGAGTTCTTCACTGAAGATGATAACCAAAGGTGCAAATAAAAAGCATGTATTTACTTAATGGCTTTCCTATTCACGTCTAATACTCTAATTGGGAAAAAGGAAATTAATTAAAAAAACTAAACAAATGATATTCTACTATTGAATTATCGTTAAAGTGCAAAAAGAAAGGAAAGATCACTACTATTTGATGACGTTATCTTATCAACCTATTTTCATTTTAAGCATAAACTCAAAATCATATTCACACGTCAATCCACAACAACAACATTCCAATCTTAAATTGGGGTCTATTAAGCTATACACACTATTTCTTTACACCACCTATAACAGGATCCCTTGTTTAAGGTTATAAACTCACATTGCTAGTATAGTTTGATTTTTAAATCACCTTATAATAATAAAACAAATTAGTTAGATGGAGTGTATATGACAAAACCAAAGAATATGTACATAAAAACAGTGGAGGAAAATTAAGGAAAGGAGGTCAGCATATTGGGAGGACACGTGTAAGAAGTGGGTACGTCCTGAATCTGTATCCGTAATCATAATTTGTACAAGTTCCGTTGCAGCATTTGAAGGGTCTGCAGACTCTGTGACGCAGCCAAAATTGCACTCCCACTCTACCACTACCATATTTCCAGTGCCAGAGTACTGAGCAACAATTCTGTTTTTTGCATGTAAAAAGTGAAAAGCAAGCTACTTGCACACAAAGAAACTGAGAGAAGATCATAAGCTGAGAATATGAAAAGTTGGCTGGTTTTCTGATGGCTATTATGCTTTCATTCTGAGAATTTGTCGAAGCTGTTCTTAAGTTTTCTCAGGCATACAAGGTCTTTTTCTAGTTTTCTGGATTTAAATTCCTAATGCTAATCCATTTCGCTCAAACAAAATCTGTTGATTTTAGCTGAGAAATGCATAAGAAACATGTTGTAAAGTCCAATTTTCAAACATAATATATAATGAATACACTGTTTTTCGTTTATTTTACTTCTTTCCATCTTTTTCTGTTTCACAATGTTGTTCACTTGGTTCATCGTTACCTTATTCAGTTTTTTTGTTCGTCTTCTTTATAAGCAATGCGATTTAGGGGTTGGGGAGGTATGGCCCTATGGGATGGAGTTAGCTATACTTTCGTCCATTATGGGTTAAAGAAATTTGCCTTTCTTGTACAGAGCTATCAATCTTTAGTTTTCATTTAAAAAAAGAGCAGTCTTGTGCATGATATGTTATGACGAAAATGTTAAGGAGTTTCTTGATTTCGCCGTTGATCATATCTCTAATATTATTGCACATGTTAATCCAGTTAGTATAGAATAGTAGCTCTTTTTTTATCTAGCTGTGATTGCTGTACTACTTAAAAAATTTGTTAAACGTGCTTTTAGTCTTCCTCTAGTTTGAATTTTTGGGCATAGTGAGGTTATGTCTTCTCACTGTTATGTGGGTCTTCGTCGTTGAAATAGGGGTTAAGACCTGAGAGTTCATTTTCCAGTGTTAACAAAATCAAATTGTGTCAGGGTTGTGAAAATGAAGAAGGAATTTTGGTCTCCAAGCAATGATATGCTGTTTGAAGTACTACCTAAATTGTCTACTAAGGATTTGCTGAAACTGAAATGCGTGTCAAAGGAATGGCAATGTCTTATATCTGACCGCAGTTTCATCCAAGTTCAGTTGAAAAATATGGAACCCCTCTCAGGTTTCTTCTACCAAGGTAGGTACCAATGGTGTGATGAAGATTATGACTGGATCAGCTACATGCCTATATCAGGATCAGTTGCCACTGAAGAAGTCCATAATAATGTTCTTGATTTCCTACCAGAAAATGTTGTCATCCTCGATTCAAGATATGGACTTATCTGTTGTCGAAGTATCTTTCCTTGCAACGTTCCCCTAATCTACATCTGCAACCCTGTGAATAAGGGATGGAAAGCAATTCAGTGGCCAAATCCGTCTAGAGAAAGCAGCATAGCCTTGGTTTTTGAACCATTGAAGAAACCGATTGATGAGTTCACAAAATTCAAGGTTGTGATAGTTAGTAATCAAGATGAAACTAGCACAGAAGGGGATGGATATGGATATTTCTCTTTTAACATTTATTCATCAGAAACAGGAGTATGGAGAAGATCAGGAGAGATTTGTTATTGCAATCACAACATGTTGAAAAAGGGATGCGTTTGTGTAAAGGGGATTATATATTGGCTTACTGATGGAGACCAAATCCTCATGTTTGATCCAGAAAATGAGATATCTTGGTTGATAAGCATACCACTCCCTAGAAACCAGTTCAATTTAAAACCCGAGATGTGCTTGGGAGAAGCTGAAGGGAGGTTGCATTACGTGTTGATTTGTGAGCATGGACTTCAGTTGTGGGTGCTTGAGGATCGTTTTACGTCTCAATGGGATCTTACTTATACAATCTCTTTAGAAGAGCTGGAAAATGAAAACAACAAGTATCTGTTCAAGATAGCTGAAAAGTTGGCAAGTAACTTCAGTACTGATGATATCCCATGGATTGGGACTCTGGCTTTCAAGGATAACATCTTGCTTATGAGGGTTTCAGTTAATATCTATTTGTATCACTTTGAGACAAGGAAGATGAGGACACCTCTGCAGCCTTTCTGCTCTCGCGCCAAAGCCTTTTTTTGTTGCCACTGTAGTTCCATATACCATGAGCTTAGTTCCACTCAGTCAGTCATAGGAACGGCAACTCTTTTCTCCTTTTAGTCCTTGGTTCAACAATATGCATAGGCCATCACCTATAATAGATTAAGTGATATGCATCAGTTTTTGTTCCATCCTTAAGGTAAGCATGTTTAGAAAGGCTTTAGTTACACAGTTTTCATATGGAAGTTACAATTACTTTGTCTTAGGTTATTAATTTGAGTAATGATATTAAGTTTCAATGTATATTCTGGTAGTCCTTGTCAATGTAGAGATGAAAAACATGACTGATTCGGAGTTACTAAGAAACAAATTAAGTATGTTTTGTTTTTTCTATTGCAAGTGCTCTTTTGTATGCTTAACTTTGTTGCCTTTCTTGCCCTTCTTCTTCTTTTTCAATGGTATAATATGTGAAAGGAAAGCTTGACTTGATGCCTGTTACAACTTCTTGAAAATTATGGGAGCTAGCCTTGTCTATTGCTGTTGAAAGGAATTTGAGTTGCGAGTCAAGACTTTAGTTTGTATTCTGTATTAATGATCTGATGTCAAGCTTTAGTTGGTCCGAGGCATATTGTCGCGAAATATGTTTCTTGTTTCTCTCTTGACTTAAAAAAGGACAATTCAGTGCACTAAGCTCCTGCTATGTGTGAGATCACGGGAAGGGCTGGACCACAAGGGTCTAATATAGACTGTGTTACCCTGCATTATTGCAAGAGACTATTTTCACAGATCGAACTCATGACCTCCTGTCACAAGGCAACAACTTTATCGATTACGCCAAGGCTCCCCTTCTCGTGACCTCTTGCATTTCTCTCCTGACTTAACTTTCCATAATATTGATGGACTTACATCAGGCTGTTTTTCTTTCAATTTAATCTAGTCGGTAGTTACTTTTGGCTATTCCTTGTTTCAATTTAATCTTACCCTGTTTAATAAAGTGCACCAAGAAAACATGACAGCTTCTGAGTTAAATGTTAAACACAAAATGATGCTCAGACATAGAGATTAAACAGGGAATATACAATTATAATATCTTAGTTGGTATTCTGTAATAATGACAATGACCTGCCTGATATCCAGCTTTTTAATAGATTTCAGGCATACTGCAACTAGGAAGATGTTTTGCTAAGCTTATAAGTACGTCAAATTGGCTTATAATCACTTTTTAGCTTATCTACGCGTTTTGTAAAATTAAAAGTGTTTATAATCCAAAATAAGCCAAAATCCATAAGTTGGTCTCTCCCAGCTTATCAAATTTCAGCTTATAAGCACTTTAGATTTGACCAAAATATTTATTATTGTATCTCTAGAATGCTTCTTTTTAAAATAAAATTCTTTGTATACACAATTTTTAGTTCCTGATTATTAATTTCAGCATATTTATCTAAATACGCAACTGTTTATTTTCTAAATCAGTTTTATCACTTATATCTAAATATATTTCTTATTTTTGTCCTTATGATTGAATCTTTGGGCGAGTTCTATAGATAAGATTCTACTCTCTTGTTATTACAAAGTTTTATTTTTTACACATTGATGGTTCATTTCAAAACTCAGAAATGAACCGGGGTGCAGAAACACTACATAATTCTGAAGAAGCTATATGAACACAAAAAAGCGCATATGCTTATTTCTAAACTCAGAAAGCTCACAAGTTTACATGAAACACGAATTAGTATCCATAATAATGAACCGTCTTTCTCTACATTTACATCAAAGAAAAACTACAGATCGCTTGTCACTATGTCATTCACATGGGACAAGAACCAGGAGGAGGAGGAGGAGGAGGAGAGCAAATATTCAAATATACTGCGTCAATGTGTGAAGACGTCAAAATTGGATAACGCTAAAGCCATACACGGGAGACTACTGAAAAATTCAGGCGGCACATCTTCGCTATACTTGCACAACCATCTTTTAAATGCTTATGTGAAATGTAGTGATACAGTGAATGGACTCAAACTGTTTGATGAAATGCCTCAGAAAAATGTGGTATCTTGGACTGCTCTCATTGCTGGCCTTGTGCAAAAGGGATTCCCTGTTGAAGCTTTCTCTTTGTTTACCCGTATGCACCAGAGTGGAACGAAGCCTAATGAGTTCACTTTTGTGAGCGCCCTCCATGCTTGCTCGTTTGAGGATAGATTAAACTTGACTCATGCATACCAAGTTTATGGACTAATTACAAGACTTGGGTTTGAGTCTAATGTTTACTTAGCAAATGCTTTTCTGACAGCTTTGATAAGACACGGTAGATTAGGTGAAGCATTAAAGGTTTTTGAGTGGTGCTCTAATAAAGATATTGTGACTTGGAATGCAATGCTAGGTGGCTGCATGCAATCTTGTTGCTCGGAGGTGCCAAGCCTTTGGTACAGGATGATCAGGGAAGGAGTTGTACCAGATAACTTCAGTTTTGCTAGTGTTCTCACTGGATTGGCGGAGCTTTTGGATCTTGATTTGGGCATCCAAGTTCATGGCCAACTTGTTAAGTCTGGTCATGGAAGTGAAATGTGTGTAGGGAACTCTTTGGTGGATATGTATTTGAAAAATCGAAGTTTGGCTGAGGGTTTCAAAGCATTCGAGGAGATCCCTTTAAAAGACGTTTGTTCCTGGACGCAGATGGCAGCAGGGTGTTTGAACTGTGACGAGCCAATTGAAGCTCTCAGGGTCATTGGAGAAATGAGAAGGGCAGGAGTGATGCCTAATAAATTTACTCTAGCAACTGCTTTTAGTGCATGTGCCAATACAGTCTCTTTCAAGGAAGGGGAGAAAGTTCATGGCTTGAGGATCAAACTTGGGGATGACATTGATGTCTGTGTAGATAATGCAATGCTTGACATGTATGCGAAATGTGGTTGCATGGATGGTGCATTCATGGTTTTTAGATCAATGGATGAACACAGTACTGTTTCATGGACCACTATGATTATGGGTTATGCGCAAAATGGATATCCCAAAAAAGCTCTTGAAACTTTCGATCAGATGAGGGAAGAAGGGGCAGAGCCTAACTATATTACCTTCATATGTGTGCTTTATGCTTGCAGCCAAGGAGGACTTATTGATGAGGGATGGAAGTATTTCACTTCAATGAGTCATGACTATGGTATTCTCCCTGACGAAGATCACTACGCTTGTATGGTGAACCTCCTTGGACGTGCTGGCCGCATTAGAGAAGCTGAGGAATTAATCTTAAGCATGCCATTTCAACCAGGTTTGTTGGTCTGGCAAACATTGCTTGGAGCATCTCGGCTGCATGGGGATATGGAAGCTGCAAAACGAGCAGCAGAACGAGCATTACAAGTCGACAGAGTTGATCCTTCAATCTACGTGTTATTGTCCAACACATTTGCTGGTCTGCAGAACTGGGATGGTGTTGGAACTTTGAGGGAACTGATGCAAAGTAGGGATGTCAAGAAAGTGCCTGGCTCTAGTTGGCTTTAAATGAAAAACGGACTGTTGTATTCTTATATAGTATTTGTTAATGAATGCAATCTAGACTGAGTTCTTTTTCACTCTTTTTGATACCAGAATTTGGAATTCACGTTTCTGCAACTTTGCGTAGAAAGCAATGCCTACTTATCCAACATGCCAACCTCTTGGCTCTTGGGTTCATTTTCGTGCACTAGTCTGTGTATATGAAAAGCTTCCTCCTTATTTCAATTGAAAAAACTTACCATTTCCTTTCTATTTTTCTACTAAAATTTCTTACCTTCACTTTTTTGAACTTCCAAACATGATTGATTCATTAAAACCACCTTGTTGCACTCCTCTTAGTTTAACTTGTGGTTGGTTTGAGACAATTTGAAGGAAATATATAGACGATGGACTATTTCATTTGTACTATCTCCGGTCCACTTTAATTGATATTTTGCCTTCTTTTTTTTTGTAGTCCAAAATATTTGATTTCTTTAGATATCGAGAAAGAATTAACTTCTTTTTTTCAAAGTTGTCCTTAGAATAAAGAGCCTAGGAGTATTTGTTGTATTTCCAATGAATAAATTAAGATTAATAAGGTCAATTTCATTACTCCCTCCGATTCACAATAAGTGTCAAATTTACGTTTTTATTTTGGTTCAAAGTAAGTGTGCAGTTATGTAATCAAGAAAGAATTCAATTTATTTTAACAAAATAACCCCTATGTACATATTCTAAAAAGTTTTCTTACTCCTCACATTAATATTTAACTAGGGGTAGTTTAGTCATATTAGGTATTTTTGTATAGAATTTAATATTTTCTTAATGGACGTGTTAAAAGTAAATTAAACACATATTATAAATCGGAAGGAGTATTAATTAATACTAAAAGGTGAACTACTTAATACGAGTGAACATAACTACAAAAATCAATTAAATTGGATCAGAACGAGAAAGGTAATACTCCCTTCGGTCCAAAATAAATGATTTTTTGGCCTTTTTCTTATGGTCCAAAATAAGTGATTTTTTCAGATTTCAAAAATGAATTAATTATTTTTTTCCTATACTATCCTTGGAGTAAATACTATTTAGAATATGTGTTAGGAGTGTTTATGTGAGATAATAAAGATTAATATGATCAATTCCATTGCTAATTAATACTAAAAGTTAAATTTTTTAATTTATGTGAAAGCAAGTAAAAAATTACTTATTTTGGAGTAGGGAGTAACATTTAGATAAAAGGACACCTGCTTGAACTGGAGGAACCTTAATTAATTAAATTAAACAAATCATTTACAATTGCGCCTAATTAGATGCCAGGTGTATGTATATTAGACCTGTGAACATTCTTATACAGCAACTCACCTGGGACTCGGAAGTTGTAGTCTCCATTATCAGTGACCCCACACGAAAATCTCCACCTATCCAAAGGCGAGTACTCAATTAGCCCATCAGCTATTTATACTCACAATTGCATTTTCACGCGCCCCTCTTTCTTCTCTTTTCATCCATTTCTCAAATTCCCCTAACTTCTCTCTCTCACATCGATTTCCTCTTCTTCTCTCTCTAAATTTCAGTTTCCCTTAGTTTCTTCTTTCTTCTCTCTTTCTCCATACGGAGAATCCATATATAGACCAAAAAAAAAAATGTCGTCGCCCGGAACTTTTGGTAGTGGTGGAGGAGGAGGAGGCGGTGCCACCGGCAATCAACCGCAGAATTATCACTGCTACCAATGTGAACAGACTGTCACCATTACGCCATCGCCAAACTCCGAACTCACATGCCCTAATTGCAACGGTACGTTTTTAGAAGAATCCGAAACCGCTCCACCACCTTCTAACCCTAATAATCCCGATAATTTTCCCTTCTTCTCCGCCGCCACTACCGATGACCACCCCTTCGGCGGCGGTGGCTTTCCTATTGTTTTCTCCTCTAGTGCCGCTTCCCCTGCCGGCGGTGCGGTCGCTTTCGATGATCTCTCCGCGCTATTGAGCGGTATCGCTGGTGGTGCGGGCGGTGCCGCCTTCCCCAGTCGATCCCCCAATCAATTCGATCCTTTCGCTTTCCTCAACAACTATATGAGTACTATGAGGGCCGGTGGTTCTAATATTCAGTTAATCTTCGAGAACCATCCTGGCGGTGGTAGTGGTGGTGAGTTTAGGTTTCCGGGGAATTTCGGTGACTATTTCCATGGGCCTGGGCTGGAGCAATTGATCCAACAGCTTGCGGAGAATGATCCAAACCGTTATGGTGCACCTCCAGCTGCGAAATCGGCTGTTGCTGGGCTTCCTGATATTAAGATCACAGTGGAGTTGTTGGATTCGGATTCGTCTCAATGTGCTGTTTGTAAAGATACTTTTGAACTCGGTGAGGATGCAAAGCAGATGCCTTGCAAACATATATACCACAAGGACTGTATATTGCCCTGGCTGGAGTTGCATAATTCTTGCCCTGTTTGTCGCTATGAATTGCCCACCGATGATCCTGATTACGAGAATAGGAGAACATCACAACAGCAGAATGCAAATTCGAATGCCAATAATAGTAACAATAACAATACAAACAACAACAATAATACTGGTTGGATATTTGGGGGTTCAGAAGGTGGTGGGGAAAATCAGGAGAATTCTCAGACACCTAGGACAGTTGAGGGCAGGCTTAGGATACCATTACAATGGCTTTTCAGGGGACTTGGATCACCTGCTGAGACGAGCAATAGTGGAGGAGCAAGCGGCAATGATACTAACAATAGAAACAACGACAACAACCGTACGAGCAACAATTCTCGTGGTGGGGAGTCAAATCCAGGGTCTGGAGGGCAAGCACGGCAGGAGGATCTCGATTAATTAAAGTATGGAACAGAGTTATGAGGTTGTATGTCCATATTTGTTACATTAAGTTTTGTGTATGCTAGTATCTGAGAATTACAGGTGCCCCATCCTTGTAAAATATGGGAATTTCGGGAAATAATGTTTTTGATTGTTTGAGTTGTTGGTCATTTGTTTTAAGTTAGCCTCGGAGTCTGTGTTTTATCCAGTTAGTTAATTTGCTGTTGTTTGGTGTATACGAACTGATTGGGATCGTGCACATTACATATGACACAAGGTCTCAAAAAGAGAAAAATGGACAGGGTCAATAACAAGAATATCTATGTTTTCAGGAGGGTGTTAGATATAACTGTGGTAAAACAAGGCCTTTCACATTTCAAACCACTGCCTTGAATATCAGTTTGGTTCGGCTTAACCTTATCGTTGTGTATCTTTGAGTGGTGAAATGCCAACAAACACGCTTTCTAATTTTTTTTTGATAATTTTCACTCAAAGTAAGCTCCTGGCTTACCTGTATCACACTCAAAATCCCTGCTGCTTCTGTTGACATAATGTACATATTGCTGGCTCCCTATGATGATGGATCCATTTTCTTATGTATAGCTGGCTCCCTATGATGATGGATTCTCTTTCTAACAAGGAGGGTATGGATTCATGTGTTAATTTGGTTTAATTCTTAGCAGGCCAACTGAACTTTTTCTGTCTTCAGCTTGTATAGAGTATCTTATCTTAGTTGCTAGGTCCTTGTTAAAAGCATTCTGTACCTATTTGTAGTGAAACCAGTGACCGTTTTTCAACTGTATTACTATTACATTTTTGAACGAGTATAGTAATAAACATCTAAATTCAAGAATGATCTATTCCTTTTCGGTACCTTATGACCTCGCTAAAGGAGGTAATGAGACTTGGGTCTAGGACAGATGTCCTACTGAATAAAATGTGTATGTTGAGTCAAGCATGTTATTCAACACTTCACTTGGTTGACATTTTCCATTCCATGTCTTTATGATTTGGTGCCTTTACTTTGTGATGATTATTTTTGCTATTTTTGTCAGCTTGTTTTTCAAGAGGTAGGGGATGTGTGTCTCTTTGCTCCCATCTCTCATGCTGCCTCTAGAATAAAGTCTCTTAAAGGGTCTCGTATTGATGTTATTTTTGTTCTTTGCTGTGTATTGTTCATTCATTAGAATAGTGTGACTGCATTTCGATTTGCTCTGATTCATGGATTATTCTGTAGCATGGCTTAGGATCAATTTCAGTTGTTTGACATCATGTTATTTTAGACCTTCACATCATGTTATTTAGACGTACTACGGACAATACGGACAAGTTCTAATCCAATTTTGTCCTGAAGCACGTATACAGTTGTTTTTACCAGGTTCTTACTCTTATAAGCAGCTTTCTCATGTCATGTTGACTTAGTTCTTACAAAAACAGGATTGAAGAGATGAGTCCCCTTCTCAAAAAGCAGGAGCGCAGGGAGAGAGGGGAGGTTTGGCGAAAATGCAAGTGTAAATCGTCACTTCCCACATCTCTTCAGCAGTTACTGATTTCATTAAGTTTTCTACATGACTATATATGGGAGTGTTTGCATGTTCTGCAATGTGTATCATTGTAGTTCCTGGTGAGGTTACTTAGGTGACAGTCGTTTATGTTTTCCTTATCCTGTTCCAAATTTGTGCTGAGGCTATTTAGCAGTCCTGTCTATATTTTTGTTATGCTATATCATGCCTTTCCTGATGGAGCATGATTAGCTTATGGTTGAATTTAACTAAAATCTCCAGTTTCCAAACAAATTTTCAGAAGTTATGATGTATAGTTTGTGATTCATTTTAGGCTGTAGTTATGAGACGACTTTCTTTGTCTTACTAGTAGTACATTATTTTTGTCTCACGTTTTACCATAGCAGCAGGCTTGCCGTTCTGGCAGTCCAACTGATTGTAAGTTGGGTAGATAAATTATCTGATTTTACTTCAAAAATTGCCTGACCCATTATTTGCAGATTGGCAAGAACGAGAACTTTTTGATGTTAGAGGAAGCTATTTCAGTTAAGGATTAAGCATACCCTTGATAATACATTTAAGACGTTCAAACCTCAAAGCCCTTCTCAATGTCTTCCACTCCCCAAGAGGCAAGGAAAATCCATATCACTTGACTGACTAGTAGTTGGAAACTTTAAGAAAAGGCGATCTGCTAGTTGAAAAAAGGTATAGATTCATTTGTCATCTCGATAGAGAATAGTCCAATCTTTTGCGGGCGGAGCTAGAATGCTGAAAGCGGGTTCGGCCGAACCCAGTACTTTTGGTTTAAACCTTGTATTTGGTTTAAAAAATTCATTGAGGATATATAAATTATTAATTTAGAACCCAATAACTAAAGACGATTAAAATCCTGAACCCATAAGCTTAAAATCCTGACTCCGCCTCTGATTATGAGGTCATTAGGGCGCACGTTTGCTCTACAAGTTATGGGTCAAATGTAGCTAATGTGCCGAGGAGATGTAGAGGTATATAGTATAGTAGCACTAGTATTTTATAGAACTTAACTAATCAAGGGATGACAAATTCTGTCGCTATCTGCAGTATTAATCAAACCTATAGCTGTAACTTAGAAGAAAGAAAGCGAGAGATCTGTGTAGTGATGGTTGGAGGATAGAGAGGCGTCTAAATTGATTAACTACGGAGTATGAACTTTTTAAATAACCTAATCACGTGGAATATGTCTAATGCTTTTGCTTTCCCATTTGCCACTTTAGACAACATATTTGTTCAAATTCATGATTTATAAGATAACGACTCTCTCAGATCCACTTTAAATTGATTTTTTGGTTGTTTTCACATATTTAACATGTTCTTGATATTTGAAAAATCAAATAAAATGGATCATAAAGAAAGATCAAAAAATCAATTAAAGTGGATCGAAAGGAGCGGTATTTAGACGAGGAAATCTATTTGAAGTCGTAAAATAGGATATAATGTCAGCGGTAATAGAGCCAGAATCAAATCAAAAGTTTTTTCCCTGGTACCAATTTGCAAAACCTAAACGAACCTTCGATTCGGCTCCTAAAATAGTGAATGTGAGTGATTGACTTCTGTGAATTTTGAAGTTTATTTAGCCCCATTCTAGAAACCATTTGCTAAGATTAAGCAGCAATTGAAACTCAAACATGAACAATTCAGATGTGTTTTATATGGGTTGTGCAAATGCTAAAAGTTTAATATTTGGCAGATAAAATGTTTCGGAACTCACTTACTTCGAAAATAACCGTTACTAATCTATTAGTGGTTATTTTATTGAAGCATATTAGACCTTGCATGGTTTTAATTAGTCAGTCACTTTTATTTGCCAAGATATTCAATCATATCATTTATAGATCTTTCTTTATCACGACTTCATGTTCATTGCGTTATAGGGGTATGATATTTAAAAATCATTTAAGCTAACCTAATTATACCGTATCGAATCGATTTTTAGGTTTCTTATAATAAAAACGTAGGTTTTTATATAAATCTATAACCGAACCGATAATTAGGGTAGATTTTTTTATTTTATGAAAATAAACCGAAAAAATACCGAACCGTATCGAATAAATTTAAAATGCAAAAAATGTATTTATACATTAAGCTTAAAATTAATAAACCATTAAATTTTTTGGGGTCTTGGAATTATGAAATAGTTACAAGACAGCAAGTAATTAAACTTAAAATCCTAATTTCCAAACCTATTATCGGGGGCGGATCGACATGCAGGTTTTGGGTGCTCAAGCACCCATTATTTTTTACAAGATTTAGTAAATTTATATAAAAATATTTAGATAAATATTAATTGAGTACCCATAACTAAATTCTTTTTTTTTTCTTTCAAATTTTTTATCAGTGAGCACTCAGGACTTTAAATCCTAGGTCCGCCACTGCCTATTATACTACTCCTATTGAAACTAAATTATTTCAAGCATATTCACTAACAAAACACAAGGTATTGTAGCGATTATGAGTAGCAAACTACAATTCGTTGAATACGTTTCCTTTCATAGATTTAGATATATCTTTTGAATATTTAATCTTCTATAGACTTTATTCTTGAAACCCAGCTTCGTTAATATCTTCCACTCATGTGATTTATATTATTTTGTATTTGCGTAGTTTGTTTTACATTGATGTAGAATAGTAGATGGATCTATATTCTAGTTTTCTTTTGTATTTTCTTAATTTATTACCTTTTAAACTGTAAAATTATCTAGATAGTTTTGCTAAATCCTATAAAAGTACTTATGTCATTGCATTCTACTTCTACTAGTGATTTTTACATGACATTTAAAAAATATTACCGAATATTTACCAAACGTACCGATACCAAAGAGAAACTGGCATGATTTAACCAGATTGAAAAAGTCTAATTTTGGTTATATATAATAGAATAACCGAAAAATTAATATGATACAAATTTTATAAAATAACCGGCCGAACTGATCCATTTACACCCCTAGCGACCTATCCATCAAAAATTACCAAACCAACTGAAGTTATAGTTGATTGGAGTGCAAGAGAATGATAATATACTATTTATTACATGTGAATAAAGAAGAGGGAAACTTAGAACATGTTATCTCGGTTGTGACTTAATTTTCCTAAGTTGATCTCATGTCTAGTGTTTTCTGTAATAAGAAAATTCTCACCTATTGCTTCATTAAGTTAAGACCATCTCCCGTTCTGTTCAATATGTCATCGTACAAAGTTACTAACTAATCATGCATTCACCTCCATATATTAACCTCCAAAAATGTGACAAAAAAGTGGTTCTAATACAGCATGTGACCTTCACATGCTATAAGTTGTATTTTCTTTTTCATACTATTCAAATAGGTAAATAACAATTATCCTATTCTCAAGTTCCTTTAACCGCGAAACATTTCACAGAAACTACAGACTTACAAAAGTAATACACTAGATCATATTAGTGAAAAGAAGTTAATACAAAATCTGGAAAAAAAAAACATCCCAAGCAATTGAAGCCATAACTTTTCACCCAAAATAGAAGATGAAAGAAAGCAGTAATCTATATCTATCTAATGCTTTCAAAAATTTGAGATCCTCATTACAGCTAGTCCCGCAGTGGTGATAGAAAGGAGATCCAGTTTACCACCTGTTCTTGGGTGGTTTGACTTTATAAATTCTAACTATCCAATTAGAAGTCGTGTACGCCTCTTCCAAGTATTCAAGCTTGATGTCCTTGTTCCCTATTTCAACTCCCCTAGCTCTATCATATCTGGGCCATAAAGAGAAATTGGAAAGACATCAGTAAATCACTTCGAAGGATTCCAATAATGTATGTAGATCTACAGTTCATCAGTTAAGCCACAACACTTCCAACACCGATTCGCTAAGTATTAAAACACATGCATCGTTTCTGGAAACCAATTAAATTCCAAAAATGCCTCCATAGCTATTCTCAATTGCAAAAATCATTTTTTTTGGTCATTTGCATATACGCGCATATGAAAGAGTCTAAAATGTTTCTGAGCTTCAGTGATACTCTTTTTGATAACCAAGAAATCCCCAAGGACCAGCTGGCACAAGACTCAAAAATACGTGGATAATGGCTCCGCCCCTCTATCCCACTCCCACTCCCACTTAAATACTAGGCTTTAGTCTGGTAGGGTTCGAACATGTGATGTATGCCAAACCCACATATCACGCGTTGTGCTCTTACAACTGATTTCTCGAACACAATTTTTCTAGTAAAACTATTTTTTTCAAAATATTAAATCAACATCTGACAAAACAAAACCAACAAAAGACAAAGAATCTCACTGAAAACAGCAATTTAATAAATTCATGTTAACCCCTCTCAATAGTCATTTGTGCCTTCAGCAAAGGAGCCAAGAATCGGATCTCATAAAGGGGAATATATATATTTGCCTTGGCTCCCTGTCAAGCAGCATAAGTTGGGTCTATCACAGTGTGAGAGGCTCGAAAGCCAGGCAGCTTCATTTGTTCACCCCCCACCACCACTCACACAGAAAAAAAACCCCAAAACCCAAAATTTATTTTATGTGCGTCTTTTCTCATACCCAACCCTACTGCTTGTTCCAAAAGCAGGAAAAGGGGGACCAAATGAGAATTAGAAATGTTATTATACTAATGAAGGGGCTAAAATATCCATCACAAAACCAGCAAGTGCTATGATGCTTCTAATAATCACGAGGAATACTGAGGCTAGTAACTTACCCAGGAGGCTTGCCATATTCTGTAGTCAGCTCCCCAAAGCGATAGTAAGATAGCTTGTACCTAATCATGAAATATCAGTTGTATAAAATCAATCTATGCGTGCAAGATAAAGGAAGAGATTGATAGTATAGGCATGAACAATGACCCAAAAAATTGAACAAAAAGAACTTCAGAACCAAAATATTTTAAAAAGTTTCCAGTAAAATGTGATAAGCAGTCATGACGGGACCAAAATACTGTTGGACAAGGAAGAACCAACGTGACAATGAGTCATGAGATTAAAGGCTACTCACATTAGACAGTTCAACATCTTTGGGGCAGCACCTTTATCAACACGATACTCGCCATTAACAAGGTAATCTGGTTCTTTGATGACAGGAAAAACTCCACCACCTATTCTCACCATCCACAAGAATCTAGCATGAAAAGGATGAGTGCAACCAAATTAGAATGAAGTCACAAGATAAAACCAACATTAAGAAAGAAAACAAGGGTAGATGAAATCAGCATATTCAGATACATGAATATTTGACAAGGCATTTTATATGCTTACACAAGATAAAAAAGAAATGTGAAAAGAATCTCATGTAAGCCTGATATTAACAGGGAATAGTATTTTTAGGATTAATCCAAAAAGAAAATAAGATGCAACATGAGGAGAAAATTAGCAACCCTGCTTTTTGAATCAACAAACTCCTTACTTGTTTATGTCATCCGATGAATACCCAGTTACACCTCCAAACACAACCAATACATAATCCACATCCAGTGATCTCATTATCTCATATGCTTCGTCCTCATAAGATGACATCGCTCGTCCAACTGTAGCTATATGTGTGTTGTTCCAGGTATTATTATCTACAATGACAGTCCTGTTTCCCATGGCAGTGATCTGATAACCATAATCCCACCAAGACATCACCTTAGCATCCGAAGGAGTGTTCTGCCTCAGCCAAAAATATGCTTCACGGTAGTCATCGAAGATAACCCTATTCCCATGGGCACCCCTTGCAGCTAGGACAATGGACGGGGATGAGTATGCCTCTGACGTCACCCAGGTACAATGGATTGCATATCTAGTCAGCAAATAGAAAGCACCAACAAGCAATGCAATTGCTCCATTTTTTTGGTAGGGCAAAGATTGATCAAGCGCACCCTATTTTAGACACAATCATTTACAAAGCAAGTTACTTATTGGCTACAGTGGGAAAATAGTTCCAAAACACAATTGTGGTGAAATATGCCATAACTACAGAACCTCTTTTATAAGCAACACCAAGTTGGCGAATTCTTTTACAATATCACTTCATTTTGAAAGAAAATGAAGGAATTGATAAGTTGAATCATACAATAAAAACAGTTAATTGCACGCACAAACATTAAATGACATTTCCCATCACCACTCATCTACTAAATACCAAGGATAAAGAATAATTTGGTAAATATATAATTCTACTTTTTAATTCACTTTCCATAACCTTTTAAGTATAAGCAATTCAACATAGCGTATAAAATTTTTGAATTCCAGCCTCGCCCCATCTTCCATACCAATCAGCAATTAGTTCACGCACTGAACACTTTTCAGGAAAAAAAAAAGGAAAAAGATAAGCAAGGAGAATCTTCACACCAAGAATAGCCGAATCAGCCCAGACAATCAGGAACAATAACGGTAATATGGATTGCTTCTAGGGTAAAAAAAATACAGATAACTTTGTCAAAGAGCTGGTATGCGATAACACGTGGAGTAAAACTTTTTACACTTAGTTGCTCCACATTATTGGATCAGACAATAGCCCAAACCCTAAGAGGGACTTGCACAGAAGCAGACAACAACAGAGCTAAAGTAGGTCAAAATCAAAATAACTGGCTAATTTTTGCTAAAATTTATGAAATTTAGTCCTCACTAGTCACTAGACGTCAATTTAGTTGCTTGCACATGTTAAAACCTCTTGGAACATACACACATTATGCAAGGAAGTTAAATTAATAAACTGTCTGCCATACCATTTTAGACAATTTGAGTTAACAGACTAATCCCCAAAAAAAAAAGAGAAAGAAAGAAAGTGACTAATGTTTCTGTGAAGGCAGCTTGTTTCAAACTTGACATTGAAGAAGCAAAAACATCAAAACGTAGCCATTCCCAAAAGAGATCTTCGTTTGTGCTTGTTAAAAGTGGTCAAACTATACGACATCATTTTCCAATCAAGTTGTGCTTGTTAAATGACTCCTAAACTATTTAACACACCAAAGATTCCATTCCTATAATTTAACTATCTGCTTGTTAAGAAGATATAGGCTCATCACGCAACTTGAAGTACAACGAAAAATTACAAACAAATCAGATTTAGTGATGCTACCTTTGAGGAAGTCTTTGCACTAGTTGTTCCTTTACCGGAGCCACCTTGAGTAGGTTTAGTTTTTGTCCTCACCAACTGACTTAAATTCTTGATAGTTGCTGAGACAGCAATAGCACTGATGAGGCATACTGCAGGTGTGGCAACAAGAATCAATCGAACCATGACTCCAGCGAAGTACATGCTGGTGAGACCGTACATCACGATAAATATAGTAGCATCTGACAGTCGTTTGAAGCAGAAATACAGACCCGCCGGGAAAAGGATTAGCAATATATGGAAATCAAACATGAAAGATGACCATGCGGTCGGTTGATGCTCAGAAACAGAAGCAATAATGGGAATGTGGTCTTTCGCGTATGTTGGATCCAAAAGTGAGTAAAACCGACCAGTCCATGGAGAGATATAACCAGAAGCAGTGCCAACTCCAATAGCAATGGCACCCACACTTATAGCACAAGTCAATGTTATCCTTAAGAAAGCTTGAAACAACTTCAGATCATTCAGTAGATGTTTTACCCAATCCAAGAAATAAAACACCTGCAAGAAGATTAAGACTTGGTATTTAAAACCAGATGTACCCTTTCTCACACAGCATCAGCAAAATGCTAACAGCAATTATCAGTCATGAGTGAAGAAAAAAAACAGAACAGGTTGAAGGAGCTAAAATGTCCTGTGAGACAAATGTCTATCCTCCAGATTAGATTCTTCTGAAGAAAAAATAAAAAATGGAGAGAGGAAAAGAATCTACAAGCTGAGGAGAAGAAATCCTCCCGAAGGAGTTAAATAAAACAATACGAACTCCTGCAAGGACCCGAGAAAACCTTTGGAGTTGTATCCTTAAAAGCGCGCAAAGCTACGGACAACCTATGTTGCTCGGACTCTCCGAAAATGTCGCTGGGTGCGTGTCGGATTCGCCAAAACCATTGTATATTTGGAAAATCCGACACGGGCGCGGCAGTATTTTGGAGAGTCCGCGCAACATAGCGGACAACATAGGAAAACATGAATGACTACTTTGTAATGATGTAAAACCATATAAAGAAACACGATTCACTTCTATTTATCTGTTTCCATCGAAATAGCAGAAGGGACAAAAAGAATACCTGCATCAAGAAAAACACTCCCATTGCTGCCATATGTTCTCCGGACTGTACATGCTGAAAACCCACAAAACGAATTTGCATGGCTAGCAACATTCCTAAAATGTACATGCAGTTGTAAGCAACATATAGCCTCATTGAATATCTCCCAGTAACCAAGAGTACCAGCACATACAGTGGGATTAGATTAATGATAAAGATATAACCACCCCAAGCTGAAACCATGTAGAAGTACCCAAAAGCTGAGGCCAGAGACCAAGCAAGTGAACCTCCCTTCACCGCCTTAACGAATAAATAGAAAGTAAGCAACAGAGCAAATATTGCAACCGCTTCATTGTCATATGATCCAGCCACCGACCTTGAGATGTAACCAGGGCAGATAGCAATCAATGCTGCAGCCACAAGCCCGGCACCCGAATCCCATAATTCTTTCCCAAAGAAGTAAGCAACAAGTGTTGTGTTGGAAGCAAAGAACGGCGCTGTGAGCACACAAACCTCACGAATATGAACAGCAAACCTGGGAAAGAATGTCATATTTTTAGCTCACGAAGAAGATAGGTGGAATTTTTTTCTTTATCTTAACAAACTTGACAAAAAACTCCAGATTTTCAAAAAAAATACTACTACTATGACTCAGTCCCAAGCAAGCTGTTGTCGGAATGAATACTCACTGACCATGTTACTCCATTTAAACTCATCTCATGCCAATATTACACAAATACAAATAAAAGGTATTAGAAGTTCTGTATATTCTCTAAACATATAAACTCTGACACAAAAGTAATATACTCAAAATTTCGCTAATTTAGCAAAGATCGCTATTTGCACTCTCAATTTGCAACTTAAAGGTTAGTAATTTTTAATTATGATCAAACTTTGCTCTCTATGTCTCATTCCCAGTAAAATAATTTCTCTCTCGGTGACTCATCATTCAATTTTACGTTTCCTTAATTTATCTAAATTTGGTCTATAAATCTCCTCTCTCGTAATCCTCACACAGTGCTTCCTCTTCCATATTTTTCTTAAAGAATTACACCGATAAGTCCTCACCTGAAAGTTCGCTTTCGGTAATAAAATGCAGAATATTAACAAAAAGCGATACCTGAGGAATCTCAGTACCCAGTAGATGAAGGCAGCAGTGACCATAAGGCCAGGGTAAAGCGTACCACCAATGATACGCCCAAGTGGATACCAACTCTCCGAGTCAAACCAGTTCCAGAACTCGTAAAAACCTTTCTGAGTCAAGTACAAAGTCGTTCTGTAATTGAAATAGGGATCGAATTCGTGGATCATGCTCTCGTATCTTAGCACACTGAATAGCCGAGTGATAAATGCCAAAATGTAGACTAGGCATAGGATCGAAATCCGAAGCAGCAGCTCCTGTTGCTTCGTCTTAAGCTTTAGGGATTTGAGTGAGAACAATGACTGTGGTGATGAGAGCAGATCCGTTGCTTTCTCCATTTTCGCTACCATTTCTGATTAGATCTACTGCTGAATTGAACTGAAATTGAAAAGACTGAGATTTTTTTATTCTAACTGATCTAGTTTTTGGTTGATTTTTCGTCCATTTAAGAGTTTGGATCAAAGCGCAAACCCTACTTAAACGTTACTCGTAGTACTGTATGAATCATAGAGGGATCCGCAGAGCAAGTATAGAGTCCGAGGAATCGACAACGTGGGAAAAAAGATGACATTAAAAGAGGACTTTTACGAGGTATTTTGTCAATGGGCTTATATTCAGCTTAATCTTCTCTTTAGGCCCAATTGTCATTTTCTATGGAAAATAATACTTAATAGCCGCTTTCAAAATAATAGCCGAAAGAATATATATATATATATATATATATATGGCTATCAAATTTAAATAATTTCTAAATTTAAATAGTTTCTAATACAAGCTAAAAATGATAATATTTCGTTTCCGAAAATCCAAGCCTAGCTTGTCAAAATTGTACAATTTTCATGCGGCGCCAGTTTTGCGCCACCAATACCCAATTTTTTAGTAACTTTAAACACATACATTTTTCTCCTCTTCTTCATTGCTACTTTTTCTTTTTGTTTATGATTTCTTCTTCTTCTTAGTTGCAAAATGTATTCGTTAAATTTATTGTTATTTTAACAATTTAATGATGGAAATTTGTTCTTTATAATTTTGAAAGTTATGTTTTTAATTTGAGTTCTATTGGAATAGATTTATGTGTTGCGTCGTGTGTTGGATTATCGAAATTCAATGAACAAGTTTATGTTTCAGAACTTCAGATTTTGAATTTAAATTTGTCTAAAGTTGTATTGAAAAATTAAACTACTTAAGATTCAGATTTTGAATGTGATTTTGAATCTGAAGTTGTATTGAAAATTAAACTGCTTAAGATTTGTATTTCTGAAGTTGCAATTGAAAGATAGAAGGATTTCATATTCGAAATCTGACTTGCTTTGAAAATCTTGAACTACTTAAGATTTGAATTTATGCAGTTGTCGTTGAAGGATAAGAGAACTTCATATTTGATTTCCTAAGTTACTTTGAATAGATTTAACTACTTCGGATTAGAACATATACACTTTATAAAATTTTATGCAATGCGAATATAAATTCAATGGTGGCCCCAAAATAGGTATATATGCAAATGCCCCATCAAACTTTAAGGTGGAAATGACATTGATAGCCACTTGTAGCACCTCTATTTAAAATATTAATTTTTAATATTTAAAATTTATTCAATTTCGACAAACTTTAGATTGTACCTTCTATTGTAATTGCTTCTAGCTCATATCTTTGGGTGAAGTTGAGCTTTGCCAAAGCCTAATCTCATACTCGGAAGTTCGAAGTTTAAAAAGTTATCGCTCAAATTTTCACCTTCTGTTCTGGAGCTGGATTCTATCAAAGTCTATTTCGCATATCACAACGTCAGGCCAAAAAGTTTGAATAAGGAAATCTCAAACTCACGATTTTTTTAACTATACACATTTAAGGAAGCTAAATTTTAAAAACATTGTAAATTTCGAACATTCTTTAGATGGGAGTCCTAAGAATGACAATTTGTGCACTCCAACTTAAATTCTATGTATTGTGACCTTAACGGCCTTTATTTTAAGCAAGTATTCGCCCCAAGACGCACAACAAGACCTACGATCTCTCTCTGTATAATTGATATAGAAGTCAGAAAAAATCAACCACTCAAAACTGACCTCAAAATATTCCAAACACTCACAATGTCATGGGCAGCTTTCCAGTTATGCCGCATGACCTCTTGGACGCGCCCCGTGGCATCCTGGAAACCTCTCAATGCTTAGCGCCACGGATGGCCCCATGGTCTTGGCCGCACCAAGTGACAAGTGAGCATGATATCCCTCGCCAGCGCCCAACTACAGGCAGATGGCAATAGTGTCGCATGCGCAGACAACACCGCGCGCACCGACAATGATTCAAAGATGCTGGTACTGACAACGAACATGTTTCTGCCTTGTAGAAAACTAAGTCATTTCACTATATAGAGTAGTTTTTATTTCATGTACTTCCATTATGTTTCTCTAGCTTAGTCAAGTCTAGTCGTATAGCTTTGGTTTATGTTTTTAAGCATTGTTATGGGGGATTAAGCAATCAAACTTTCTAGCAAGCAAACAATTCTCTGTATTGGTGTCTCTCCCCCTCGACACCGCATTGCTTTTCTGTAATAGCTTTCATTAATACAATCAAGTTTTCTTTCATTCTCAATTCTTATTTATGTTCTCTCAATTTCTTTTGACAATGGTTTTTCTGTACAATACTGACAATCTAGTCTAGCATACGAATGAGACCTCAGTTGGCGGATAGTAAATGCACTAACATCGGTTGCTTAGCCTTACATCACCCTTCCAAGAAATTTCAGGAAGGCACCGCGTAACTATTAGGGGGGATCAAGCAGTCAAACTTTATAGCAAGCAAATAATTCTCTTTATTGGTGTCTCTCTGACCATGGTGAATCATAGAGACCTTATTCCAGCCCTTGAGGAGATAGTTGATGTATTACAACCCATCGTGGATATGGTTCCTGAACTAAGAATCAGTCTAGTGCAAAGGTTGGATGACCTGGACCACAGAGTGCTCCATGCTAAAGTTGACACAAAAAATATAGTCGCGACTCCGAGGGAGACTGGCAGACGGCAGCCACAGAGGCAGCCGAAATTTTTGGCAAATTTGAGGGACTACAACAGGAATGCACCGAGTATTTAGCCTACAGGGCACAATAGGCAAACAGGATAACGCCATGCAACAAACTATTGACAACTTGATAGACCAGATCAATTTTGTCAATGCTACTTTACAGGGCATGTTTCGAGGAGGTGAAACCAAATCGGGGGAGATGCGAACCCCGCTTCCATGACACAAAACTAAAAATTTATGAGCCAAAGCCATATCGTGGGTCTAGGAATGCCAAGGAAGTGGAGAACTTCATCTAGAAGAAGTTAAGAAGGTAGCAACTATTGTCATGTATCTTCAGAGTGATGCTAAACTCTGGTGGCGGGTGAAGTAAGGCTGGTGAAGATGCTCTCGAGACATGGGCAGAACTAAAGGCAATCATACGCATACAGTACTTCCCTAAAAATATTGAATACAATGCAAGGAGAAAACTCCGCGAGCTCCACCAGACCAAATCAGTGCGGGACTACATGCGGGAATTTTGCGCGCTCATGATAAACATACGTGACATGGGAGACAAAAACAAGCTCTTCACCTTCCTAGAAGGGTTGAAACCTTATGCCCATGTGGAGCTACAAAGACAAAGGGTAGATACCCTACCCAAGGCAATCCAAGCAGTTGAATGCCTTAGGGACTATCAAGTGGAATCTCGGAAGGATAGGCAT
>JASVEL010011473.1:0-34779 GCA_032618575.1 Nicotiana noctiflora | reverse complement strand
CTATTTGAGACTTCAGGTATGTTTCTTGACCCGCTCGAGGACGAACGTTTGCTTAAGAGGGGGAGAATGTGACGACCCGGCCCGTCGTCACGGAAATTACCACCCCGTTGTGTTGTAATTACATAATTCATGCTTTTATATCAGTGTTAGAGTTTATCGGGGGAGTTAGGAGTGAATTAAATTGGAAATGAGGCATATAGCCTTTTTTGGAGGAAGCTTGAATATGAGAAGTCAACCAAGAGTTGACTATTGAGTTAGAATGCTCGGAACCGGATTCCGATGATTCGACTAGTTCCGGGGGATCATTTATGACTTAGGAGAACAATCGGAATTGAATTCGGAGGTCCGGTGTAGTTTTAGGCTTGAATTGGCGAAGGTTGAATTTTGGCGAAATCCGGATGGTAGGTGATATTTTGATCCGGGGGTCGGAATGGAATTCCGACAATTTCTGTAGCTTCGTTACGTGATTTTGGATGTGTCTGCAAATTTTCAGGTCATTCGGACATCGTTTGGATCGGGTTTTGGATTGAATGTTAGTTTTGAAAGTTTTGAAGAAACTTAGGCTTGAATTCGTGTAGAAATGGTGATTTTGATGTTTAGTGTGGTGTTTTTATGATTGGAACAAGTTCGTATCATGTTTTGGAGTATGTTGGTGGTTTTCATTGGGGTCCCGGGGGTCTCGGGATGAATCCGGGGGTCCAAACGGACCATTCTTGGCCAAAGAAGAGAGCTGGTTTGCTGTCATAAGTGCAGCAGAATTTTACCCTTCGCGATCGCAGAGATAGGGACGCGATCGCGTAAGGTCAAGAGCAGAAGCAACGCGATCGCAGGGGCACGGACGCGATCGCGTAGAGTTAACCGGGTGGTCATCGCGATCGCATGAGCATCTACGCGATCGCGTAGAAGAGAAATGGGGTCCAGGGAAAAATGTGCTACGCGATCGCAGGAAGAGGGACGCGATCGCGTGAAGGCCGGATGGTTGTACATCGCGATCGCTTGAGGAGAGTCGCGATCGCGTGAGGGCGAAATGTTTGAACATCGCGATCGCGTGAGTAGAGTCGCGATCGCGTAGAGCAAATGGGTCCGGCAGAGAATTTAATCACAGAACAGAGGGGCTACGGGTTCATTAACCCAAAACGCCATTTTTGAGTTCTAGAAAGAGAAACTCACGGGAATTGCTGGTAATTCATCGGGGATTCATTGGAGGTAAGTTTTGTGGCTTAATTACATTATTTTAACATGAAATCCTTAGTTAAATCCCGGAAATTGGATCAAAGTGTGGGGGAATTTAGCCTAAGCCATGGTTTTGGTAAATTGCCGATTTGAGTGGGCAAATGGAGTCCGAATTTGGTAAATTTGATATGCCTAGACTCGTATTGAGATGAGGGTTCCGAATATGTAACTTTTATAATTTTTCGAGAAGCGCACCAAAAGTCGGGTTTTGACAACTTGTGGGTTTTGGTATAAATTGGGTTATTTCGAATGAATTTCGTGAAATTAGCGTATATTGATGCATTCTCTATGATTTTGAGCAGATTTGGCATCCGAGGAGATTGATTTGCAAGGCAAGCGCAAGGCGGATTGAAGCTTCTACCGGTTCGAGGTGAGTGGTAGTAGTAAACAATGTACTGAGGGTTTGAAACCCCGTACTAGCACTTCACGGTACTATATTGAGATGAGACACGCGTTCTATGACGGGCGTGGTGACATTGTGATTGGGGGTTCGGACTTAGTCCTTCCCGGCTAATAGAATATTGTGTTGTATGACTGCTAATGAGATTATAACTGTACAATTGGGCTAATAGCCATGTTTGGGGCCTTGTGCCGATCCGTAGAGCATTAGGGAACCTATAGAGCTAGGTGACCCTTATATCATGTTGGAAACATACACTCAGCCGTAGCTCTAACTGTATAGCATAAAATATGAGCCCGTACTAGATGTGTACATTGAGAGAGATTATCTAGGGTGGAATTCCCTGTTCTAGCTGAGTGGGCCTGAAAGGCCAAGTCTATATTGACCGAGACAGGGTCTAGGACCCACTGTGATATATTATATTGGGCCTGAGAGGCCAAGCACATATTGACTGGGATAGGGTCGAGGACCCATTATGAGGTATTATATATATATACCTATATTGGATCGGGCTTCACGCCGCAGCAGTATATATATTGGATCGGACTGCACGCCGCAGTAATATGCATGTAATATACATGTAATATACATGTGGGACGGACTGCACGCCGCAGTATTATTGCGCTTGCGCTGTAGGAGCCCCTTCGGAGTCTGAGTCTGCACACATTCTCAGTAAGCAATGGTGTATATTATGGTATCGGGCTGCGCGCGCGCAGCAGTATAAATATATATACATATAAATATTGGATCGGACTGCACGCCGCAGTAATACATGTGTGGATCGGGCTGCACGCCGCAGTGTAATAGTGCTTGGGCCTAGGGAGCCCCTCCGAAGTCTGTATACACCCCCAGTGAGCGCCGTCGACGTTAAATGGAGCGGGCTGCGCGCCGCAGCGGTATATGTATTGGAGCGGGCTGCACGCCGCAGCATTATACTTAATCATATCCTATTATCTACTTAAATACTTATACATTATAGACATAGGTATGTGTCTTTATATGTTGAGATGACCGTACACCGTAGGGGTACGAGTGAGGGTTGGATCGGTGTAGAATCTTGTAGAGATAAACGTGGATTGGAGATTTGAGCATTTCTATAGTGATGACGTACCTGTGAGGGTTGCCTTAGAACTGCTAAGTGATAGCACATGAGTTCTTACCTTCAGTTGTTATTTATTATTGTTACTCACTGAGTTGAAATATACTCACCCCACTCCCCTGCACTTTCTGTGCAGATCCATAGGTGCCCGAGAGCAGTTGAGACATTGTAGCTGCTGATCCTTGTCTACTTTTGCGGAGATTACGAGGTAGCCGCCAGCGTCCGCAGAGCTTGTTTTCTCCTTCTTTATCATCTTGTTGATTTCCTATTTGCCTATACTTGGTTGTATTAGGATGCTATTCTGTAGAGGCTCGGTCTCGTGACACCACGATATGTTTGGGACCGTATTTTGTATGTTTTACGTTTCGGTTATCACCTGATATGATCATTTACTGTTTAAGTTTAACTTCAAATCATGATTGTCTAATATACATAAAACTGAATTAACAAACTGTTTTCACCTTTGTTTTTCTAATACTAATTCATACTAAGTTGTTTTCAGCTAAATGACAGGATACTATTTAATCATGTAAAACAGAACCAAACGTAGATGATTTGCTTACTTATAGCTTATTTGCAGGTGCCGGTTATATTTATCACTAAGTTACCATGAGTCTAGTTCATTCAATATTACAAAACCAGTCTAAATTAGACTATTACTCCATCTTATTGCTGCTGTTTTTAGACTTATTTAAATCTCGATTTCAAGTACCTAATTAAACTATCTACACAAACTGATTGAAGTCATTACTGTGAACATTGTTGTTATAGGTTTACGTCAGGGTTAATTAGCCTGATTTTATGATTTTTATCTTATTTAACTAAGTGGGTGCGTAAAAAGGAGGTGTGACACTTATTACATTATTCTATGCAAGCTTCTACATATACACATGATATCCTAATGAATTACAAATTTAAACTAACTAAACAGCTAACATAAACAGAAAAAGGTAAAAAAATAGTGAAATGCTTTAAACAACTTGAGTCTTCATTTTATCATAGCTTCAAATTGCATAGCCTTGAACAAGGATGTATACCTGATTCAGCAAATGGATTCAATGAGTTCTAAGGGATTGAAATAGGTACAACAACTAGAATCAACACAGGCAATGCAACAGTGATAGAATGAATTCCCAAACGAGCAAATGCGACAACACAGCAACAGCAATAAAAACCCAGCGAACAAGCAGAAATCCCAAATAACTTCAAATATGAATTTCAACTAGAAAATCCAGGCGATTATTTGCTATTTAGTGTAAATGTGACAACACAGGAACAACAAATGCGACAACACAGCAACAACAATAGAAACCCATCGAACAAGCAAAAATCCCAAACAACTTCAAATATGAATTTCAACTAGAAAACCCAGGCGACTATTTGCTATTTGTTATTTAGTGTAGAGTTCTTTCTGAAAATTTTGATTTTTCAAAATTCAGCCCTTAAACAAGTCTTAAATGGGGGTATTTATAGATGGGAAGTGGTGAAATTTTTGGGGGGAAAAGATAGAAAATAATTCTAGTCCCCTCCCCTTTTTCTTTACCAAATCTTACACTTTAGCCCCATTTTCTGTTATAGGATGCCTTCCAGCATGTGCTGGAAAGTTCTATTTGATTCCTTTTTGGGGCTTTTACTAGTGTGCCCCTACTTATTAGTGTTTTTTTACTAAATTACCTTTTCTTTAAGACTAATGTACCCTCAATTTTGTGCAAAATTGCAGAAATCAGGAGCCTAAATGTCTTAGGTATCCCTATAGGCTCTATTTAATCCACAACTTTGTCATTTTCTTATTCCTTATATGCCCTTAAGGGCATTTGTTAATTACCCGACCTACCTAGGTCAGATTTCCTAGATTGAGCTCTTATTTAGCTTTTGGCAAGAATTTATACCAATATTTAAGAACATGCCAGATTAGACTTCATATTTATTTCAATTTTAGCCATTTTTATTTCATTTTCTGTTATTAAAACTAGTTTGCAGAACTAGCCTGCTTAATTATTCTGAATTAACCTATTTAAGACTTAGCCAGTCCAAAGTTTGGACTTATCCTTTCAATTTGGGCCCATTGATGAACATAGACTGGCCAAGTCTAGCCAACTAGTGATCATGGATCAATTTGGGCATTGCAGGCCTAGCCTATTAGACTTGAACCAATTTGATTACACACCTGGCCTATTTAACTTTTAGCCAGTGTGTCAAGGTTATCAGAATAGGTCAGTTGCAAAACTGACCACTCTTGGTCATTTATTCACTTATAACCTCTTTTTTGTGGTTTTCAGTTTTAACCTATTTTAAACTACTTAACACATGTTTTCAATTTTAACCACTTAACAAGTTTATACACTACTGCATCTATAACCAATTCCACCTAGGCATGATAAGTATTAACAGTAATCAACTTAACACAAGGTTGTTGTAAACATAGCCATTTTCACAAAATTGCACACATATAGCCAAGAAATTAGAATCACTTATCAATTAATCAAAACTCAGAGAAAGGGATTGAATATTTTTGAATTTCAATCAAAGACTTATAACTCAGATTTTCCAACACAGTGTGTAAATTAATCATGAAGCAGGTATAGTCAGAACTACCTTATACTTAGAGGATTACTGAAAATCCTAATTATGCTTAACTTTTTCTTGACTAAGCACAGACGGTCAAACCCCATAAAAGAAGTTTCAAATGAAAGCAAGGCTCAGACAGAACAATAGAAATTTTCCAGAAGATACGAACTAATCTAAACAAGCAGAAGATCTAAGTAGTAGACATGACAGTAGACATCAAAGAAAGAACAGATCTTAAGCAAATAAACAAAACAAACAGAAATTTCTCAAATACAAAAACCCTAATCTAAACATGCAAGACATCTAAGTGAAAGACATGAAGATGGATTAAATAAAGAAAAACAAATCTTAGACGGGGAAACAGAATCAACAGAAATTTCTCAAAGACAAAACCCCTAATCTATCCTGCAGTTGTTCATACGACTAATATACTAAAAAGAAACATGCTAAACACAGAGAATAAAATAGAGATAACAAAAGTTAAAGAAAAAAACAAGCAAGAAGGGAAGGGGAGACTTAGCTCGCAGGATCTGACTCCTAAGCTTTCCCTATTTTCTTTTTCTTTTATTCTTTTCCTTTTTCCAGTTTTCTCTTTTCTTTTTCCTTATTTTCTTTTTCTGGTTTTCTTTTTTCTTACTCAAGACTTCAGCTTCAAAGTCTTTTGGTTAGGGGATAAGTGTTAGAAGTATAAAAGGCGGGATTTTTGGTAGTGGTTTGTCTGAGTCGCTGGAGTTAGGGTTTCAGCGACCTTCTTTTGGATATTCGAGAAGAAGGGGTAAGATTCGAGGCAAGTGGTCTAGACAGGGTAATAGATCGAGGAATGGGGAGTCTTTGGTGTTAATTTGGTGACTGTTCTCATAGTTTTGGTCACCGGAGATGAACTCCGATGACCGGAGTTTCAAGAAACAGGGGTCTTCATAGTTTCACGGGAGTTTTTAGAGTGGTTTGTGGTAGAGAAGAAGAAAAGAGAAGAGGGGGAGATAGGAGATGGCCGGAGACTGCCGTGGAGATGGACAGTCTCCGTAGTCGGCAAGGTCTGAAAGAGAAGATGAAGAAGAGAGAAGAAGAAGAAGGGGCGGCTAGGGTTAGGCTTTGTGTGAAATGACCGGTCTTAGCTTAAAGACAGGGTTTAAATACCCTTTGAGTTTGACTGGTCCCTGGCCGTTGGATCAATCAAGTTCAACGGTTAGGATTGCATACTCCAAAATGCAGCTGTTCAGGGTTAGGCGGGGAGAGGGCTTTTGGCCGTTAGAATAGGTTTGGACGGTTCAAATTCAATCTCGAATTTAGTTAATTAATTAATCTTCAGCTAATGTTTCAACCGTTGGATCTGGATAGATGAACGGCTGAGATTGCTTTGATTTAAATCAATTGGACCGGCTCTTTTGGGCCAAATGTATTGGGCTGCCATTTCCAAATTCGTTTAGCCCAATCTTATTATATTTTGTGTTTTTCTTGGTATTTTAATTATTTTTGTGATAATTTTCTTTTGTATTTCATTTTTTCATTTTTGTATTATTTAAATTATTCAATTTCCTACTTTCACTAATTTTCTGATATTTTTTGGCAATTTTCTACTATTTTTCCCATAATTTCCGCTATTAATGCTCTTTTTGTTGATTTTTCTTTTTTTTTAATTACTTAATTCAAAATGCAAGTATTTAACCTATATTTTTTGATTTTCTAGTTTTAATTTCTAATTATTCAATTACACAAATGTATCTAATTTCAATCAAAACATGTAATTGCACCCAAAAATATTTTTATTTTAATTTTGGAATTTCATTGCTTAGTGAAAAAATCACGTGCTCACAGTTATCAACTAAACCCTGAATTGTCCACTCGCTCCTAAATCTAAAATCAATAGCAATTTTGTTTAACACTCGTAGAACTTATAACGTTGTAACTAACCGTTCTTTTTGTGTAATCAGTTTACTCCTTTATCTATGAACAAATAGATATCATGCCTATAGGTTATTAACACATATGCAAACAATTAAAAAATTAATCAATTGTGTCGGTCTTTGACAACTACATCTAAGTAGGGCTAATTTGGACTACCTATCTAGGAAATATATGGTAAACCAACCTATCCTATGCCTTAATTTAATTCAGACCAAACTAGTATGTGTAATGCATGCTAAACTATATGTTTTTCTTTGTTTTAAGGAGGTCTATTTGAGCCACATCCGCTTACTTTCACTCCCAAATCTGTTGTATATATTTTGAACATCGCCTTAGAATTTTATCCTTTGAAACTCTCAAAATCCCCCAACTTCCTACCCTTTAGGAGTAGTAGTCCAATATGCCGCCATGACTAATAGGATCGGGATGAGTAATAGCATGCAATAAGCAACGATACCATTTCGCGCTTAATACCTTAACGGGGTTGGAAGGGTAGACATGGAGATGATGATGATGCGATAACACCATGCCTACGATTGGATACTGGTGCTATGTGAATGATCCATGTATTTTATAAACCTAGGACCCCCCTCCCTTTACTTGTTTATTTTATTCAGAATTTCAAAATTGCTTTTTTCTCAAATTTCAGCTTCCTTAACTTCTTTTCATTTCAATCACTTGCAACTATTATATAAAAATCATCTCGTATTTGCAATTTTTTCTTGTTTACTAATTATTTTTACTTGAAGTCACAATTGTAACATGGCTGGGAACCACACTAATGGATCTTAAGGGGTGCCTAACACCTTCCCCTCGAGATAATTTCTATCACTTACCTGAACTCTGGTTTTCAAAATTCAAACTCTAAGTGTCCTAATGCACTTATTCATTAGGTGTCTACACTTCAATTCCAAAAACCGAATTCCGAAACGGGAATATAGTTGTCTTCCCAAATATTGTAAACCCGATTTTGCGAGAAAAAGGGGACGTCGACATGTATATTCTATCTACGTTGTTGAGATGTGGTCGAGGGTCGATAGGTGTTTGTTCGAGCGAGATCGAACATTACGCTTTGTTAAATTGTGGCCGAGGTGCGGTAGGTCTTTGGTCATACGTGGCCTTTTGTTAAATCATGGTCGAGAACCGGTAGGTATTTGTTTGATCATATTCGAACATACCCTTTTGTTAGATTGCATTCAAGGGCTGGTAGGTATTTGTTCGAGCTTGGTCAAATGTAACCTTTTGTTAAATTGAGATCGAGGACTGGTAGGTGTTTGTTTAATCATAATCAAACCTAACATTTCATTAGATTTCGAACGAGGGTCGATAGGCGTTTGTTACCTTTATGCGAGAGTGGTGTGCTGATAAGCGTAAGTTTCTTATTTCTTTGACATTATTGCTTTGCTTAAATACTTGGAGAAATTTGTAAATTTTTCGGTCTTCGTTGGCATTCCAGTCCCATTCCTAGTCTCGGTCTATCTAGTCCCTTCATTGGTCATCATGGAGAGTATTGCAAAATCGAGCAATGAAATAGTAACCACGGCCCACCTTCACGTACTTCAACTTGAAGCATTCTATTCACCGCCTTATTAAAAACTTCTTTAAGAAAACATAAATGGGACAAAACTTAAGTGAGGGAAAAAAGAGTACGGCTTGGGGGACGCCTTTTTCTCTAAGAAGTTAAAGTATTTTAAGGTGGCTGATATTCTATTTTTTTGGTAGTAGCTTTCCTTCTATTGTCTCTAGTTGGAATGAACCCTTGTTTACTTTGGCTGTGCTTTTACATGGAGCATCCCAATTTGTTCCCAGCTTGCCTTACTAGGGATAGTTCCTCGCTTGAGTTTTAGCTTTAAGTGCGTAGTCCCCAAAATTGAGTGGCCTGACCTTTGCTTTCTTGGTTTAATAGCGTTTTACTTGTTGTTTTTGGGCGACCATTCTTATGTACGCCATATCTCTTTGTTCATTGACTTCATCGAGTTCTTGCCTCCTGCACTCATTATTGCTCGTACCACTTTCATAGGAGTACCTTAGGATGGGTTCTCCAACCTCAACTGGTGTTACTTCCTTGGTCTCGTAGACCAAAGAGTAGGGTGTCTTTCTCGTACTCATTTTCGGAGTTTTTCGGTAGGCCCATAATACTTCTAGTAGTACTTTTGGCCTTAATCCATTAGCGTCTTTGAGCTTTTTCTTCATGATGTTTAGTATTGACTTATTGGAGAACTTTGGTTGCCCATTGCTCATGAGGTGATATAGAGTTAAGAGTATCCTATTGAAATTCCACTTCTCGAAGAATTTGACGTTTTTCTTTCTTTGTGAATTGGGTTCCATTGTCACAATTGATTTCTTTGGGTAGGTCAAACCAGCAGATGATATTTTTCCATATAAAGTTGATTACCTCATGTTCTCGTATTTGGAAGAATATACATGCTTCCACCCACTTAGAGAAATAGTTAGTTAATACCAAAAGGAATCGTACATTACCTCGTCATGCTGGGAGGGGGCCCACGATGTCCATTCCCCATTTGATGAATGGACAAGGGGAGGTGAATCATTGGGGTTTACTTTTGGCATTGCTCTTATCTCCTCACAAAGTTTGCGGCATCCATTTTCATGGTGGGCCAGTAATATACCGCCCGTGTAAGACATCTGACCAATGCTTGATTGCCAGAGTAAGCCCCATAATGGCGTTCATGAACTTCTTTAAGGATGTGCTAAGTTTGATTCGGGCCCAAGAACTTTTTCATAGGGTCGCCGTAGATCCTCTTGTACAAGTTTTTGTGGAGGATATTGTATCTAGACACTTGCTTCTTGGCCTGATTTTTATCATCGGGGAGTGTGTCATCCTGAAAAATATGCGATAATATGATTGTGCCAGTCCAAAGTTAAGTTTATGGTTTTTACCTCGACATGGTGCGCCATTCCAAAGTTAATTTTATGGTTTTTACCTCTACTTGGTCTAGTGATAAGTTGAGGAGATGGACCATGTTTTTTTCTCTGATCGTAATATTTTGGTAGTTGCGACTAGTTTGGCGAGGCTATCTTCATCGACATTCTACACTCATGGTATTTGATCGAGCTGACATTCTTGAACTCAAGAAGTAACTTGCAGATTATGGTTTGGTATTTTTGCAATCTTTGTTCCTTCAGTTAGAAAGTCCATGTGACTTGGTTGACTACAAGCTGGGAATCACAGTACAGGTTCAACCGTTTCCCTCCATATTTGAGTTCTAGTTTTAAACTTGCAATTACGGCCTCCTATTCGGCCTCATTTTTAGTCATAACTAGAGAATCACTTTGCCTATTAGGACCTCAAGTATGAGTCCCAGTCCAGACCTTGAAGCGTTAGATGCGCCATGGGTGTATAAAACCCATAGGTCTCGTGTTTGGAAGGAAGCTTGGATGGCTTCCCTTTAGACCTCAAACATTATTTTATACTGAAGTCAACGAGCACTTGTGAATTTATCGTAGTCCACAAAAGGTACGTTATATTATAATCACTAAGCTCGATGGCCGATATGTCCGGCCTCCTTGATAGCTCGGGTTTATACAAAGTGCTCCTTGAGGGAAAAGTCATAATGATCGAGATGGGGTGGCATTGGAATTTGGGATTAAGCTTTCGTAAAGCTATGAGCAAGGCCAGAGTAAATTTTTTGAGGTGTGGGTACCTCGTTTTGACGTCGAAAAATTTTATTTTAATGTAATAGATGGGATATTTCGTACCTTTTTTTCTTGAATCAGGTCCGTCCTACAGCTACGTCAGATACAGCTAGGTAGAAGATGAGTTACTCCCCAGCTCAAGTTTTAAAAGTAAAGGAGGTAATGAATGGTATGCCTTTAGTTCTCACAGAGCATGCACGCAATTGGAAGTCCATTTGAGACTGTTGTCCATTTTTAGTACGCCAGAAAATTTATTGCATCTATTCAACGACCGTGAGATGAACCTGTATAGGGCGGCTAGAAGACCAGTAAACCTTTGGACTTTTTCTTGTGGTTAAGAGTTCTGGTATCCCCTAGATGGCTTTGATTTGGTCTAGTTGACCTCAATTCCTCATTTTGATACCAAAAAACCCAAAAACTTTCCTAAGGCTACGACAAACGCACATTTCTCCGGTTTTAGCTTCATCCAATACCGTCTAAGTATGTTGAATTTCTTTTAAATGATCGATGTGATCCTCTTCCCTTTTGGACTTAGCCAGCATATCATCAATATATACCTTCATGGTTTTGCCGAGTTGGTCTTTGAACATCCTTGTTACCATTTTTTGGTAAGTGGCCCTTGCGTTATATAGTCCAAACGGCAAGACCCTATAAAAATATGTTCCTTGGTGGGTTATAAACATAATCTTTTCCTGATCTTCCTCTTCCACAAGAATTTGGTTATAGACCGAATAAGAATCCAAGAAATTTAATAGCTTGTGCTCGGTTATTGCATCGATGAGTTAGTCGATATAAGGTAATGGGAATGAATCCTTCAGACACGTTTTTTTCAAATCAGTGAAGTCCACACACATCCTCCATTTCTTATTTTCTTTTTAACCATCACCACATTAGCGATCCACTTGGGTTACTTTGATTCCCTGATAAAGTCATTCTCTAACAACTTTTCCACCTCCACACGGACTGCATCATTGATAGGAAGGTTGAATTAATGCCTGACCAACCTCACTGAGGGTGGAATGGGTTAACATTTAATTTGTGCATGGCGGTTTCCTTTGGGATGACCTAAATATCTGCATGGCTAAAAGCAATGAAATTTATGTTAGCTATTAAAAATTGATGAAATTTACCCGGTTCTTGAAGTTTACAACTGATATAGGCGTTCTTTCTATGGTCGTTGAGGTCTAATTGAATGGGTTCTAGGCATCTATGGTGATTCTGCAACTTTCACCGTGTTGGGATCCTTGATGATGTCCCTGGTCTTAGACCTTGTTGATATTTATTCTTTTTTTTCTTTGTCTTTTGTCTGTTAGGTGGTTGTGTTGCCTAAGACAATGCAGTAGCATTTTCGAGATGTACGATATTCTCGATGTATACAGAATATCACCCATGGTGTTGGGAATTTAATCAATTGGTACAAGCTAGAGGGGATGACTTTCATGGGATGTATCCATAGTCATCCTACTATGACATTCTACACTATGGCCCAATCCATGATATGGAACATTATCTCTAGAGTGCGCCACTGGCCAAGACAAGGAGTGTAATTTTCCCAGATGTTCGTTCAACTACATTATTAAAACCAATAAGCGTGATGTAGCGCTGTACTATCTTATCTTCGATACTTATTTAGGCGAGTACTTGAGGATAGAGTTGTGCCGCTCCATTCATCTACCATAATGCGTTTAACATCGGTATCTAAAATGCGTAAAGTAATAACAAGGTCATTGTTATGAGGAAAAGTCAAACCGCCGGCATCTGACTTGTCGAAGATGATACATTCTTCAAGTTTATCGTACCGTTCACAGGTGATAGACATGTTGATTTTGTGGGTGGTGGTAAACTTCATACTATTGATAGAGGCGATATTGCCACCATCGATGACCATATTGATGGTACGAGTCAGTGATGATGGTTTCGGTGGTCCTTGGTGATTGCGTCCTCTAGAAAAATTGGTTCTCCCTCTATAGCTTAGTAGCTCATTGAGGTTTCCTTTTTGTAACATGTTTATGACTTCTTGCCTTAGGGGAATACAATCTTTAATTTTTCGCCCTCGTTCTTGGTGAAACTCATAGAGGGTGTCAGATTTCCTGGTGTTCGAGTCAGATCTGATCTTCAGTAGCCACTTTACTTTCAATTCAAGTTTCTTCTGAGCTTAGACTATCTCTGTAGGTGAGATAAAAAAATTGTGAGCGGATAATAAAGGAGGAATACCTATTTTTCTCTGATGAGTTGTTGTCCTTGGCTAGGACGGGCCATATTCAAAAAGGGAGGGCACAACGTCTATCCTGACATATGGTTTGTGCCTTCCCTGTTAGGTCACAAAATTTGATGATCTCTTTTGGTGCCGTCTCTTTGTTCTTTTCAAGATTCAACTTATAGTGAGGTTAGTCAGTGAGTTGGCCCATTGAGATCGTCATTGTTTACTCTGACCTCGGGCATAGTAATCATTGGGGATTTAGTGCCAATTGGTTGGGAGTATTTCATTAGTTTTCTCCACTGTATTCTAGTTGCTCTTGAACGATCTCTGCTCAACCTATATAAAAGGATATGATCGTCATCCCTTCAGATATGTTTGACAGAGTAATCCTTACTCGGTTCAACCGAGCGAGGAAGTCCCTTGGACCCTCTCCCAAAGACTGCCCAATATCAAATATGTCATTTACTCTCGCATCGGAATTCTTGGCTCCGACATGGGCGGTTACGAACTTATCGGCTATTTCATCGAAAGTTTCTATGTGGTTGCGAATACCATGTTATTGTCCCTCCCATAAGGGTTTTACCAAATCTTTTTAGCAAAATGGAAGACAATTTTTCCTTGGTGAGGTCGTTTCCTTTCACGGTGATGACATAGCGAGTCACATGATCTTTCGGAATCGGTCATTATGTCATTAATTCTGAGGTAGGGTAGCATTTTAAAGGTCTTTAGTATGCCATATGGGGCTGAATTATCGTTGTAGGACTGCTCTATGAACCTACCGATGTCCCTCTTCCACAGCAGCTTAGGAGCGCCCGCAGTATCTTGTCAACTCGCTCTTGGTGCTCTTTCATCTGGTCTCGAAGTGACTTATTTTTATTCTTCATTTCATCCATTTGTTTTAGAGTGGCAGTGAAGGCGTTTTCACATGTACTATCAATAACATTGTGAGTTATACTTGTCAATGTGGGAGGGGTCAGTTGCACTGCTTGTTTGTATGTTGTATCATGCAAGTCCTTGAGGTTTCTGCAGTCATGTCTGGAGCGGATTTGTTGAGGACGATTATTGGCATGTCAGTTAGCCATGTTTCGAGGAGCTATTTTACAGTTGCGGCGTCCCTTCCTCTATTGACGTGGAGGCCCCTTTACCACTGGGTTTTATTACGTTGCAGTGTGGGGGCGGTGACCTCTCTCGCCTAATGGATGCACTGAGTTTGTTGATGATATTTATGAGGTTGGTTGGGACGTCACTTGTTATTCTCGTCCTTTCTCCTTGGTTACCTGTCGTGTAGGTTTTTGTATACACAAAGAAAGAAGATATTGGGTTTTTGATGTTAGAGACATGTGTTAGTTGTAGATCTAGAGAAAGCTAAGAAATCCCCATAAATGATGCCAAATTGTTTGACAAAAAAATTTAGATCTTTGTTCAAATAATTAAATTTATGAAAATGGAGGTTGATCTTAGCTAATAATAATATCTGTTGATGGAGCTATGTAAATTCCAAAAGTTAAAAGTAGTAACGTAGCACTAAATAATAATGAATAGCAATGGCATTTAAGTAAATAGGATAAACGAGTCACTCAAGAAAGGATGTTCTTTCTGACAACGATGAATGATAGACGATCCCTTCAATCTTTGAGTTATTCTCGTTGTAGGAAAGCATAGACATGAATCTCGGTGAAAGTGTGATAATTGTTCACTGTTAAGGAGATACGTTCTTTTCTTTAGTCAACGTGTATTTGTTTTACAAAATGAATATCATTTTGTCTCCTAGGGAACATACTCCTAACAATAATAGTATAAGTGCAGAGAATATCCCCTAGAATATTCTCTAACAAATCATGTTTTGAAACTAGTATCTATTGCTCCATCTAAAGCTCTCGACCTCGGCCCCGACCCTTGTTGACTCTTCGTCTTCATCCTTTGTTGACTATTCAGCTTCGTCCTTTGTTAACTCTTCGACCATAGACTTTGCCGCTTCTCAGGCCATGATGGCGCCTACTCGTGGTAGCTAGGCAAGCCACTGTATTCATACTATCCTGTTTTTAACACAATTTTAATTAAATAAATGCGGAATACTTTATCGAAATGGAAATAACAAATCACAAGGTGAAAATCATACTGAAATCCTCTACCCAAGACGTGGAGTCACCAACTCACAAACTACTATGGAATACTACACATAAAAGTCCGAAGAAATATAACACAATTCTGTTTGTCTCGGAACAAAGAGACTCCAACTAATAATATAGATAAAGAGAGAGACGTCGGGCCTGCGGACGCCTGCAAGCTACCTCGGTCTCAAATATGATCAACTCCCACGCAATCTACTTACTGCTGCCGCTGCTGCTGTCCGTAACCTGTATCTGCGCAAAAAGAGCGCAGAGTGTAGTATCAGCACAACCGACCCCATGTGCTGGTAAGTGCCTGGCCTATCCCGGCGAAGTAGTGACAAGCCTAGGACCAGACACCCACATAAACCTGTGCAGTTGCAATATATATATATATATATATATATATATATATATATATATGTACATAAACATTTATAAGGAAATACTCTACTCTGCAATAACAATCAATAAACTCATAATGTCCAGATTAATCTAATCCACGGAATTAAATCTTACTTTCGTGTATCAATTCTTTATTTTCCTTTTCATATCTCGTGGTAGGCGTACCACCCGCTCCCATCTGTATCAATAAATATTATCTTGTGGTAGGCATACCACCCGATCTCATTGTATCAATAATTATATCTTATGGTAGGCGTACCACCCGATCCCAATTCTTTAATATATATATTACCACAAATAACAAGAATTAACCAAGTAATAACACAATAAGGAATATTTCAAAGAATTCAACAATTAACAACAGTTAATAAGTTCACAAGGAAAACAAGGTATAATGGAAACACAAGTAGTATCAAGTCAAGAAATGATAAATGGTTGCACGACATCACTCAAATAAAATATAATGGAAAAACAAGTAATATCAAGTCAAGGAATGATAAATGGTTGCACGACATCACTCAAAATAAAATATAATGGAAAAACAAGTAATATCAAGTCAAGGAACGGCAATTAGTTGCACGGCATCACCCTTCGTGCTTTTACTCTCATCCTCACATCCATAGTACGGCATGATCCTTCGTACATGGTTCAATAACAGGGGCACGGCATGATCCTTCGTGCATAATCAATAATAGGGCACGGCATGATCCTTCGTGCATAATCAATAATAGGGCACGGCATGATCCTTCGTGCATAATCAATAAATAAACATGGCACGGCATTAACCTTCGTGCATAAATAAATAAACATGGCACGGCATTAACCTTCGTGCATAAATAAATAAACATGGCACGGCATCACCCTTCGTGCATTATCACTCTTCCTCACCCAAATAACAATCACAGGTTAAGGGCAGAGAAAGAAACAGCAATTCATAAATCATCCCATCAAGGGCAATCAATAATTATCTTCACAACAAGTCCCAACAAGGGAGAACAATAACAATTCACCTGTAATATATCTCAAAATATCATTTTCCAACGACTCACGGTCATACTAGACGCCAGTGTATGGATGCTCGTCACCACAGCCCATACACCGCACTCGATCACATAACACATAACACATAATCCTATTCCCTCAAGCTAGGATAGAACAAACACTTACCTCGAATGTTTATGAACAATTCACTCCGTGGAAATGTCTTTTCTTTCAATTTGGCTCCAATCCAACCGTATCTAGACACAATTGATTTAGTATCATCAATTCTACTCAACAAACAAATTCTTAATACCAAATACAACTTTTACAACATTCTGCCATGAATAGTGAATTTCAACCCCGGGCCCACATGGTCGGAATTCGGGGTTAGAACTAAAATCCGGTTACCCATTCCCCCACGAGTTCATATATATAATTTGTTTCAAAATCGGACCTCAATTCGAGGTCCAATTCCCAATTTATGAAAAACCCTATTTTCTAACAAAAACAAGAATTTTACCATGAAAATCTTTGATTTCTTATGAAAAACATGTTTAATGATGTTAGGAATTGAAAGAATTAAGTAAAAAGTGACTTACAATCGTTTTGATGAAGAAGAAATCCTTGAAGAATCGCAAATGGGTGTTTTGGTTTTGTAAAATGTGAAGAAATGACTGAAATTCGTGTTTTTCAGGTCTCCGTGTTCGCATTTGCGAACATGGGTTCGCAATTGCGAACCCCGACCAATTTCTGGAGTTTGAAAAATAAGCTAAGGGTGGGAAGTTCGCATTTGCGAACTTTTCTTCGCATTTGCGAAGCCAAGGCAAAACTGGGAAGTTCGCATTTGCGAACTATTGTTCGCAATTGCGAACAGAGGCTAAATATGGGGAGGTTCGCATTTGCGAACTATTGTTCGCATTTGCGAACCCAGGCAGAATAGTGGCCAGTTCGCATTTGCGAACTGTAGCTCGCATTTGCGAACACAAGCACAGAAGGGTCAAGTTCGCATTTGCGAACTATTGTTCGCATTTGCGAACTCAGGCACAATAGGGGGAGTTCGCATTTGCGAACTATTGTTCGCATTTGCGAACTCTGCAGAATAGTGGGGAGTTCGCATTTGCGAACTATTGTTCGCATTTGCGAACTCTGCAGACCAGTTGCAGACAGCAACTTCTAACATGAAAAATTGATCTCGTGGCCTATCCAAAGTTCACCCGAGCCCTCGGGGCTCCAAACCAAATATGCACATAACCTCAAAAACACATTATGAACTTGTTCGTGCGATCACATCGCCAATATCACCTCGTTTTCATCAAATCAAGCCTCAAATGCATGATTTTCATACCTTTAGTTTTCAAAACTTTCAAACTTGGGACTCAAGGTCCAAAACCTCTCAAACGACATCCAAATGTCACCAAACTTTACAGAAATCACATATATAATATTTAAGACTTGTACCGGGCGTCGGAACCAAAATACGAGCCCGATACCAAGGTCAATTAATTTATTTCCTTTAATAATTGCATCAAAAACAATTTCACATAAAAATTCATAACTTGGGCTCTAGGCCTCATAATTCGACTCCGGACGCATGTCCAAGTCCCATATTTTCCTACGGAACTGTTCCCCTAAGTTCATTTCTGCTATTGTGGGTTGCCGGGAGAGTCGGTTCCGAAAATTTGAGCATTTTGGGACACTTAGTCCCCAAATAAGAGCTTTGAAACTAGAAAATGGTCCATAGCCGGAACAGTGTTAAGACGATCTCGGAACGGAAATCCGATGGTTCCATTAGCTCCGTTAGGTGATTTCGGGGTTAGGAGCGCGTTCGGAATGTATTTTGGAGGTCCGTAGCTCAATTAGGCTTGAAATGCCGAAGGTTAAAATTTTGGCGAATCCGATCGATAGGTGAGATTTTGATCCGGGGGTCGGAATGGAATTCCGACAATTTCTGTAGCTTCGTTATGTGATTTTGGATATGTCCGCAAATTTTCAGGTCATTCCGGACGTCGTTTGGTCGGGTTTTTGATCGAATATGCAATTCGGAAAGTTTTAAGAAATTTAGGCTTGAATTCGATGTGAATTATGGATTTTGATGTTGTTAGACGTGTTTTGATGATTAGAATAAGTTCGTATCATGTTTTGGAATAGGTTAGTGGTTTTCGTTGGGATCCCGGGGGTCTCGGGATGAATCCGGGGGTCCAATCGGGCTATTTCATGCATTTTAGAAATGCTGTTAACTGCTGGTGTGTGCTGCAGACGAATGCTCTATGCGATCGCAATGGGCTAATGCGATCGCATAGAAGGTTTTGGAGAGGCCAAGAATTTGTTCTATGCGATCGCGGGAATGGATATGCGATCGCATAGTTCTGGAAATTTGTTCTATGCGATCGCGGGAGGTATCATGCGATCGCATAGTTCTGGAAAAATTGTTCTATGCGATCGCGTACTGTCCTATGCGATCGCATAGTGTATAGAGAAGAGGGGTCCCAGGTCCAGCTTTTGTTCTATGCGATCGCGGAGCAGGGCATGCGATCGCATAGTTATTTTTCGGTATGCATTGCGATCGCATTGAGGTCTATGCGATCGCATAGAGTAGTTTGGCGAGGGTCAAAATTTGTTCTATGCGATCGCAACAGGGGTCATGCGATCGCATAGAGTAAAAATGCCTGGCAGTGACTTAAGTCCAGAAACATTTCAGCCGCGAACCATAAACCAAAAACGCCATTTTTGAGCTCCAAGAGAGGGAATTGAAGGGGAAACGCTGGGATATCACCGGGAAATCATCGGGGGTAAGTTTCCTAACCTTAATTCGTTGGTTTATCATGAAATCCATGATTATTTCACTGAAATTGGAAGATTAAAGGTGGGTTTGAGCCCTAGGCCTAAATGTTAGAAAATCTTTGATTTGAACGGGCAAACGGAGTCCGATTTCGATAAATTTTATATGCACGGACTCGTATTGAGATAAGGAACCCGAATATATAATTTTTGTGATTTTTCGATAAGCGTACCGGAAGTCGGGTTTTGGCAACTTGTGGGTTTTGGTGAATTTTGAGTTAATTGATTGGGTAATGCCCAATTGGCCTATTTTGATGTGATTCTATTGATTTTTATCAGATTCTACACTTGTGGAGGCCGACATTCGTGGCAAGAGAGTTGTTTCTTAGCGGTTTTGTACCGGAATTGAGGTAAGTGGCTTGTCTAACCTCGTGTGGGGGAACTTTCACCCCTAGGATATTATGTGATAGTTTAAATGCCTTGTACGCGAGGTGACGGGCGTGTACATGCGCTGGTTGTTGTAACACACACTTTACTTGAATTGTCCGATTTGTGATATTCCTGCTCTTAGCTGATAAAAGCGTTACCATTACCCGGTAGTACTTAGAAAAGCATGATTAACTAGGATTCAACATGTTTAATTGCCTAGTTGATTTACTTGAATTCTTGACAAATTGTTGGCACTAATTTCGGTGAAGTTGAAATTTAACATTATATTCTCTCTGTGTGTTTTCTTATTTGATGTGTTGGTGGACTGCGGGTTCAATTCCCGGAGATCCCAGGGCTGTGGGTTCGATTCCCAGAGACCCGGAGTGATATTGTTTGTGGACTGCGGGTTCAATTCCCGGAGATCCCAGGGCTGTGGGTTCGATTCCCAGAGACCCGGCGTGATATTGGTAGGGACTACGGGTTCGATTCCCGAGATCCTGAGTTATTGGTAGGGACTACGGGTTCGATTCCCGGAGATCCCGAGTTATTGAGATATTATTGAGACATGGGCTGCGGGTTCGATTCCCGGAGACCCAGAGGAGGTACTGAGAATGGGACTGTGGGTTCAATTCCCACAGATCCTGGATTTGTTTATTTGAGTTGGTTATTTGTTGTTAGCTTAATTGTAGACAGTTGCAGTAATCATCATAATGTTGTTATTTCGGAAATTATTATCATTTAAACTGTTTATTTTGTTATCATCATTATATTATTGTTTTCTCAGTAGGGCCCCGACCTACCTCGTCACTACTCCATCGAGGTTAGGCTTGGCACTTACTGAGTACCGCCGTGGTGTACTCATGCTACTCTTCTGCACACTTTTGTTGTGCAGATCCGGGTACATCAGAGCAGGCTCGTACTAGGTGATTCTGCAGCTTTCTGGGAGACTTCGAGGTATGATCTGCTACGTCCGCGGATCCGGAGGCTTCCCTTCTATTCTAGTATTACTAGTGGACATTTTCTTTATTTCGTTGTTAGATACTCTTTACACATAGAGCCACAGTTGTATTTCTCTTTTAGTCTGTGTTACCGTGGGGTTCCGGATCTTGGTAGTGTTCTATTTATTGTGTGACGGATGTATGTGCCAAGTGGCACGGATTACATACCTTTTTGTGTTATTTTCCGCTGTTCCTTATTTAAGTATTTTATAACTTGTATATTCCGCAACGTGTTAGGCTTACCTAGTCGTGGGGATTGGGTGCCATCACGACATGTTCACAATTGGTGAACTAGGGTCGTGACAAGTTGGTATCAGAGCTCTAGGTTCATAGGAGTCACGGGACACGGACCGGTTACTTAGAGTCTCGCTGATCGATACGGAGACGTCTGTATTTATCTACGAGGGGCTATGTAACTGTTTAGGAAACTCTTCATTTCTTTTGGATTCCTTGTCGTGCGACATTTTTGGCATCAAAAATCTAAACTATTGCTTTCTATTCTCTCACAGATGGTGAGGACACGAGCTAACCGCGATGATCAGGTACCCGCGCCCCCTGTTGCTGCCGTCAGAGGCCGGGGCCGAGGTAGAGGACGAGGACGCGCCCGAGGTGCAGCCACAGCACCCGCGCGCGCTGCCGCTGAGGTGCCACCGGTAGACCAGGTTGGAGCGCAGGCACCTGGTACACCGACTACAGCCTGCTACTACTCCAGCACTACAGGAGACCCTGGCTCAGTTCACGAGCATGTATACCACTTTAGCCCAGGCAGGATTGCTTCCTCTTGTTGCAGCTACATCTCAGGCCGGGGGAGGGGCCCAGACTCCCGTAGCCGTTACACCGGAGCAGCAAGTGCCAGTGGTACAGGTTCCAGCGATTATTGTTATGCCTCATGCCGCCCCAGTATAGCCCGGAGGTGGGCCAGCCGCCTCCGAGGACGAGCAGCGTAGATTGGAGAGGTTCAAGAAATATAATCCTCCAGTGTTCAGTGGTTTGGCTACAGATGATGTATTGGGTTTACTGGAGGAGTGTCATCGTATTCTTCGTACCATGGGGATAGTGGAGACCAGCGGGGTTTCCTTCACTACTTTTCAGCTTCGTGGGGCTGCTTATGATTGGTGGCGCACGTATGAGTTGGATAGTCCAGAAGAGTCCGCTTCATTGACTTGGACGCAGTTTTCAGATCTATTTTTTAGAGAGTTTGTTCCACAGAGCCTTAGGGATTCTTGGCGCTCGGAGTTTGAGCGGTTGCGACAGGGCTCCATGTCAGTATCGGAGTATGCCATCAGTTTCACCCGTCTGGCCAGGCATGCACCGGCCTTGGTAGCCACGGTTCGGGAGAGAGTGCGGAGATTTATTGAGGGCCTGATTCCGCCTATCCGATCCAGCATGGCCAGAGAGTTGGAGACAGATATATCTTATCAGCAGGCAGTTAGCATTGCCAGGAGGATCGAGAGTATGCTCCCTAGAGAGCGTGGAGATAGAGAGGCCAAGAGGTCTCGTGAGTCGGGCCATTTCTCTGGTGCCCGCACTTCAGCAGCCGGTCGTTTTGGCAGGGGATATTCCGGTCGTCCAGTTCACTCAGCATTGCCCGCAGCCGGTAGCACTCCAGGTCTTCCAGCACCACAGGAGCCTTATTATGCTCCCCCAGTTTCCAGTGCACCTCTTGCGCGTGGTACTTCCAGGGATCAGACTAGTGGGGGTGAGGCCGGTCAGTCACAGCCACCGCATCCTCCCAGAGCTTGCTTTGAGTGCGGGGATACTCGCCATCTAGTTAGGGAGTGCCCCGAGCGTAGGAGGGGAGCACCTCCTCAGTTTTTTCAGCCTCAGCGTGGTTCGCAGGGCCAGCATGCCATCATTCCAGCCCCAGCTGCCACTCCACCTGCCCAGCCAGCCAGGGGCGGGGGTCAGGGTTCTAGAGGCCGCCCTCGAGAGGGGGGACAAGCCAGATTCTATGCTATTCCTGATCGCGCTGCGGCTGTTGCATCTGATTCTGTTATCACAGGTATTATTCTGGTTAGTCATAGGGGGGCATCGGTTCTATTCGACCCCGGTTCCACATTTTCATATGTGTCTTCTTACTTTGCTTCTGATCTGGGTGTGCCTCGGGATTCTTTGAGTGCCCCTATTTATGTTTCCACTCCGGTGGGTGATTCTTTGGTTGTGGACCGCGTATATCGGTCGTGTTTGATTACCATCTGTGATTTTGAGACCAGAGCGGATCTATTGCTGCTTGGGATGGTCGATTTTGATATTATTCCGGGCATGGACTGGTTGTCGCCCCATTATGCTATTCTTGATTGTCACGCCAAGACCGTGACACTGGCTATGCTAGGCATTCCACGTATTGAGTGGAGTGGTACTCTAGATCACACCCCTAGCCGTGTTATTCTTTTCTCAAAGCTCAGCGTATGGTTGAGAAGGGGTGTGTTGCTTATCTAGCCTATGTGTGGGATGTAAGTATTGACACTCCCTCTATTGATTCCGTTCCAGTGGTACGTGACTTTGCTAATGTATTTCCAGCTGATCTCCCGGGCATGCCGCCCGACAGAGATATTGATTTTGCTATTGATTTGTTGCGGGCACTCGGCCCATTTCTATTCCACCGTACCGTATGGCTCCTCCTGTGTTGAAGAAGTTGAAGGATTAGTTATAGTAGTTGTTGGGTAAGGGTTTTATTCGACCCAGTGTTTCGCCTTGGGGTGCTCCTGTATTGTTTGTGAAGAAAAAGGACGGTTCTATGCGTATGTGTATTGACTATCGTCGGCTGAATAAGGTTACAGTGAAGAACCGGTATCCTTTGCCCCGTATTGATGATTTATTTGACCAGTTACAGGGCGCACATGTGTTTTCTAAGATTGATTTGCGCTCTGGGTATCACCAGCTGAAGATTCGGGAGCCAGATATCCCGAAGACTGCCTTCGGGACCCGGTATGGTCACTATGAGTTCCTCGTGATGTCTTTTGGGTTGACTAATGCTCCAGCAGCATTTATGCATTTGATGCACAGTGTGTTCAGGCCTTATCTGGACTCGTTCGTGATTGTCTTCATTGATGATATTCTAGTATATTCTCGGAGCCGGGAAGAGCACGAGCAACATTTGAGGATAGTGCTTCAGATCCTGAGGGAGAAGCAGTTTTATGCCAAGTTCTCTAAATGTGAATTTTGGTTGAGTTCTGTGGCATTTTTGGGCCACGTGGTGTCGAGTGATGGTATTCGAGTAGATCCGAGGAAGGTGGAGGCCGTGCAGAGTTGGCCCAGACCCTCCTCCGCTACTGAGATTCGCAGTTTCCTTGGTTTGGCGGGCTACTACCGTCGTTTCGTAGAGGGGTTCTCTTCGATTGCAGCACCTATGACTAGATTGACCCAAAAGGGTGCCCCTTTTCGGTGGACAGACGAGTGTGAGGCGAGCTTTCAGAAGCTCAAGACAGCTTTGACTTCGGCCCCTATATTGATGTTGCCTACAGGTACGGGGTCCTATACCGTATATTGTGATGCCTCACGAGTTGGACTCGGTGCGGTATTGATGCGGGACGGTAGGGTGATTGCCTACGCGTCGAGACAGCTGAAGGTGCATGAGAAGAATTACCCTGTTCATGATTTGGAGCTAGCCGCCATTGTTCACGCCTTAAAAATTTGGCGTCATTATTTATATGGGGTTCCTTGTGAGATCTACACTGATCACCGGAGCTTGCAGCATTTGCTTAAGCAGAAGGACCTGAATATGCATTAGAGGAGATGGTTGGAGCTATCGAAGGACTATGATATTACTATTCTCTATCATCCGGGCAAGGCTAATGTAGTTGCCGATACCTTGAGTCATCGAGCAGAGAGTTTGGGGAGTTTGGCATATCTACCAGCTTCGGAGAGGCCTATGGCGATGGATGTTCAGGCTTTGGCCAGGCAGTTGGTTAGACTGGATCTTTCGGAGCCCGGCCGGGTTCTAGCTTGTGTGGTTTCTCGGTCTTCTCTATTTGACCGCATCAGGGAGCGTCAGTTCGACGACCCTCATTTGCTTGTCCTTCGGGATAGAGTTCGGCGTGGTGATGCTCGAGATGTTACCATCGGGGATGATGGAGTTATGAGGATGCGGGGGCGTATCTGTGTGCCCAATGTAGATGATCTTCGAGAGCCGATTCTAGCAGAGGCCCATAGTTCGCGGTATTCCATCCATCCGGTGCCGCGAAGATGTATCAGGACTTGAGGCAGCATTACCGGTGGAGGCGGATGAAGAGGGATATAGTTGATTATGTTTCTAGATGCCTCAACCGCCAGCAGGTGAAGTATGAGCATCAGCGCCGGGTGGATTGATGCAGCAGATTGAGATTTCCGAGTGGAAATGGGAGCGCATCACCATGGACTTTGTATCCGGGCTTCCACGGACTATTAGGAAGTTTGATTCTATTTGGGTTATTGTGGATCGGCCTGACCAAGTCCGCCCATTTTATACCGGTGAGCACTACTTATTCATCGGAGCGACCGGCGGAGATCTATATCAAGGAGATAGTTCGGCTGCATGGTATTCCAGTGTCCATCATTTCAGATAGAGGCACTCAGTTCACTTCACGGTTCTGGAGAGCCGTACGGCAGGAGTTAGGTACTCGGGTGGAGCTGAGCACAGCGTTTCACCCCCAGACTGATGGGCAGTCCGAACGCACTATTCGGATTTTGGAGGATATGCTCCGTGCGTGCGTGATTGAGTTTGGAGGTTCATGGGATCACTTCTTGCCACCGGCGGAGTTTGCTTATAACAACAGCTACCAGTCTAGTATTCGGATGGCACCGTACGAGGCCCTATATGGTAGGAGGTGCAGGTCTCCCGTGGGTTGGTTTGAGCCGGGCGAGGCCAGGTTACTAGGTACCGATATGGTTCAGGAGGCTATGGACAAGGTCAAGGTGATTCAGGACAGACTTCGTGCGGCCCAGTCTAGACAGAAGAGTTATGCGGACAAGAAGGTTCGCGATGTGGCTTTTATGGTGGGTGAGCGGGTTCTGCTTCGAGTCTCGCCCATGAAGGGCGTTATGAGGTTTGGGAAGAAAGGGAAGCCGAGTCCTAGATTTATTGGCCCTTTTGAGATTTTGAGGCGTGTTGGGGAGGTTGCTTATGAGTTGGCCTTACCTCCCAGCCTAGCCGGAGTTCACTCCGTATTTCATGTCTCCATGCTCCGGAGATACCATGGTGACCCGTCGCACGTGTTGGATTTCACATCCGTTCAGCTAGACAAGGATCTGTCTTATGTTGAGGAGCCAGTAGCCATTCTAGACAGGCAAGTCAGAAAGCTAAGGTCAAAGAACATCGCTTCGGTAAAGGTTCAGTGGCGGGGCCGGCCGGTCGAGGAGGCGACTTGGGAGACCGAGCAGGATATGCGCAGCCAGTACCCTCATCTTTTCACTACTCCGGGTATGTTTTCTATGCTCGTTCGAGGACGAACGAATCTTTAAGTGTGGGAAGATGTAACGACCCGACCGGTCGTTTTAGAAAATTACGCCCCAATCCCTAATTTAACTGTTCCCCTAAGTTCATTTCTGCTATTGTGAGTTGTCGGGAGAGTCGGTTCCGAAAATTTGAGCATTTTGGGACACTTAGTCCCCAAATAAGAGCTTTGAAACTAGAAAACGGTCCATAGCCGGAACAGTGTTAAGACGATCTCGGAACGGAAATCCGATGGTTCCATTAGCTCCGTTAGGTGATTTCGGGGTTAGGAGCGCGTTCGGAATGTATTTTGGAGGTCCGTAGCTCAATTAGGCTTGAAATGCCGAAGGTTAAAATTTTGGCGAATCCGATCGATAGGTGAGATTTTGATCCGGGGTCGGAATGGAATTCCGACAATTTCTGTAGCTTCGTTATGTGATTTTGGATATGTCCGCAAATTTTCAGGTCATTCGGACGTCGTTTGGTCGGGTTTTTGATCGAATATGCAATTCGGAAAGTTTTAAGAAATTTAGGCTTGAATTCGATGTGAATTATGGGTTTTGATGTTGTTAGACGTGTTTTGATGATTAGAATAAGTTCGTATCATGTTTTGGAATAGGTTGGTGGTTTTCGTTGGGATCCCGGGGTCTCGGGATGAATCCGGGGGTCCAATCGGGCTATTTCATGCATTTTGGAAATGCTGTTAACTGCTGGTGTGTGCTGCAGACGAATGCTCTATGCGATCGCAATGGGCTAATGCGATCGCATAGAAGGTTTTGGAGAGGCCAAGAATTTGTTCTATGCGATCGCGGGAATGGATATGCGATCGCATAGTTCTGGAAATTTGTTCTATGCGATCGCGGGAGGTATCATGCGATCGCATAGTTCTGGAAAAATTGTTCTATGCGATCGCGTACTGTCCTATGCGATCGCATAGTGTATAGAGAAGAGGGGTCCCGGGTCCAGCTTTTGTTCTATGCGATCGCGGAGCAGGGCATGCGATCGCATAGTTATTTTTCGGTATGCATTGCGATCGCATTGAGGTCTATGCGATCGCATAGAGTAGTTTGGCGAGGGTCAAAATTTGTTCTATGCGATCGCAACAGGGGTCATGCGATCGCATAGAGTAAAAATGCCTGGCAGTGACTTAAGTCCAGAAACATTTCAGCCGCGACCCTCATTCCAAAAAACGCCATTTTTGAGCTCCAAGAGAGGGAATTGAAGGGGAAACGCCGGGATATCACCGGGAAATCATCGGGGGTAAGTTTCCTAACCTTAATTCGTTGGTTTATCATGAAATCCATGATTATTTCACTGAAATTGGAAGATTAAAGGTGGGTTTGAGCCCTAGGCCTAAATGTTAGAAAATCTTTGATTTGAACGGGCAAACGGAGTCCGATTTCGATAAATTTTATATGCACGGACTCGTATTGAGATAAGGAACCCGAATATATAATTTTCGTGATTTTTCGATAATCGTACCGAAAGTCGGGTTTTGGCAACTTGTGGGTTTTGGTGAATTTTGCGTTAATTGATTGGGTAATGCCCAATTGGCCTATTTTGATGTGATTCTATTGATTTTTATCAGATTCTACACTTGTGGAGGCCGACATTCGTGGCAAGAGAGTTGTTTCTTAGCGGTTTTGTACCGGAATTGAGGTAAGTGGCTTGTCTAACCTCGTGTGGGGGAACTTTCACCCCTAGGATATTATGTGATAGTTTAAATGCCTTGTACGCGAGGTGACGGGCGTGTACATGCGCTGGTTGTTGTAACGCACACTTTACTTGAATTGTCCGATTTGTGATATTCCTGCCTCTTAGCTGATAAAAGCGTTACCATTACCCGGTAGTACTTAGAAAAGCATGATTAACTAGGATTCAACATGTTTAATTGCCTAGTTGATTTACTTGAATTCTTGACAAATTGTTGGCACTAATTTCGGTGAAGTTGAAATTTAACATTATATTCTCTCTGTGTGTTTTCTTATTTGATGTGTTGGTGGACTGCGGGTTCAATTCCCGGAGATCCCAGGGCTGTGGGTTCGATTCCCAGAGACCCCTTTTATTGGCTGTGCTTGTGGACTGCGGGTTCGATTCCCGGAGACCCAGGGCTGTGGGTTCGATTCCCAGAGACCCGGCGTGATATTGGTAGGGACTACGGGTTCGATTCCCGAGATCCCGAGTTATTGGTAGGGACTACGGGTTCGATTCCCGAGATCCTGAGTTATTGGTAGGGACTACGGGTTCGCGGGTTCGATTCCCGGAGACCCAGAGGTACTGAGAATGGGACTGTGGGTTCAATTCCCACGGATCCTGGATTTATTTATTTGAGTTGGTTATTTGTTGTTAGCTTGATTGTAGACAGTTGCAGTAAACATCGTAATGTTGTTATTTCGGAAATTATTGTTATTATCATTTAAACTGTTTATTTTGTTATCATCATTATATTATTGTTTTCTCAGTAGGGCCCTGACCTACCTCGTCACTACTCCATCGAGGTTAGGCTTGGCACTTACCGAGTACCGCCGTGGTGTACTCATGCTACTCTTCTGCACACTTTTGTTGTGCAGATCCAGGTACATCAGAGCAGGCTCGTATTAGGTGATTCTGCAGCTTTCCGGGAGACTTCGAGGTATGATCTGCTACGTCCGCGGATCCGGAGGCTTCCCTTCTATTCTAGTATTACTAGTGGACATTTTCTTCATTTCGTTGTTAGATACTCTTTACATATAGAGCCACAGTTGTATTTCTCTTTTAGTCTGTGTTACCGTGGGGTTCCGGATCTTGGTAGTGTTCTATTTATTGTGTGACGGATGTATGTGCCAAGTGGCACGGATTACATACCTTTTTGTGTTATTTTCCGCTGTTCCTTATTTAAGTATTTTATAACTTGTATATTCCGCAACGTGTTAGGCTTACCTAGTCGTGGGGATTGGGTGCCATCACGACATGTTCACAATTGGTGAACTAGGGTCGTGACAGTCTCAGAATTCGACTCCGGACGCATATCCAAGTCCCATATTTTCCTACGGACCTCTCGGGACCATCAAATCTCGGGTCCGGATCCGTTTACCAAAAATGTTGACCGAAGTCAACCATATCAATATTAATATCATTTTTATCCAAATTTCTCATAGAATTCATATTTTCTATCACAAAATCTTTCCGGCTACATGCTCGGATCGTGCACGTAAATCGAGACAACATAGAATGAGGTTTTCAAGGCCTCCGAAGCTCGAAATGATTAATTAAATAAGTGATGACCCTTTGGGTCGTCACAATCTCCACCTCTAAAACAACCGTTCGTCCTCGAACGGACAAAAGAAAGAAGTACCTGAGTCAGGAAACAAGTGAGGGTAGCGGCTCCGCATATCAGACTCGGACTCCCAGGTCGATGCCTCAGGAGGCTGACCTCTCCACTTGAACACGCACAGAAGGATAACTCTTCGACCTCAGCTGTCGAACCTGCCGGTCTAGAATGGCTACCGGCTCCTCCTCGTAAGATAGATCATTGTCCAATTGGACAGTACTGTAGTCTAACACATGTGTGGGATCACCGTGGTATCTCCGAAGCATAGATACATGAAAAACCGGATGCATGGCTGATAAGCTAGGCGGCAAAGCTAATCTGTAAGCCACCCCTCCCACTCTGTCTAGAATCTCAAATGGACCAATATACCTAGGGCTGAGCTTGCCCTTCTTTCCGAACCTCATCACGCCCTTCATAGGCGACACCCGAAGCAATACTCGTTCACCAACCATGAAATCTACATCTCGCACCTTGCGATCCGCATAAGTCTTTTGCCTCGACTGAGCTGAACGCAATCTCTCCTGAATAGTCTTGACCTTATCTAAGGCCTCCTGAACTAAGTCTGTACCCAACAACCGAGCCTCTCCCGGTTCAAACCATCCGACCGGTGATCGACATCGCCTACCATACAACGCCTCATACGAAGCCATCTGGATGCTAGATTGGTAGCCGTTATTGTAGGCGAACTCGCTAATGGTAGAAACCGATCCCACGAGCCTCCGAAATCAATAACACGGAGCTCGAAGCATGTCCTCGAGAATCCAAATAGTCCTCTCGGACCGGCCATCCGTCCGAGGATGAAATGCCGTACTCAACCGAACCCGAGTGCCTAACTCCCGCCGGACCGCTCTCCGGAACCGCGAGGTAAACTGGCGTACCCCGATCGGAAATAATAGATACCGGCACCCCATGGAGACGAACAATCTCCCGAATGTAAACCTCCGCTAACCTCTCCGACGAGTAGGAGACGGATACTGGGATAAAGTGTGCTGATTTGGTCGGCCTATCAACAATGACCCAAATAGCATCAAATTTCCTCCGAGTCAAAGGAAGTCAAGTAACGAAGTCCATAGTGATCCGCTCCCATTTCCACTCGGGAATTTCAATCCTCCGGAACACACCACCAGGTCTCTGGTGCTCATATTTCACCTGCTGACAATTTAGACACCGAGCGACATACGCAACGATATCTTTCTTCATTCCGCGCCACCAATAGTGTTGCCGTAAGTCCTGGTACATCTTCGCGGCGCCTGGGTGAATAGAATACCGCGAACTGTGGGCCTCTGCTAAGATCAACTCTCGAATCCCTTCGACATTGGGCACACAAACTCGACCCTGCAATTTCAATACCCCATCATCATCTAGATTTACCTGTGTGGCACCTCCCCGCTGTACCGTATCTCTCAACTCACGCAAATGAGGATCATCAAATTGCCTCTCACGGATACGCTCTAATAAAGAAGAACGAGCGACCGTGCAGGCTAACACTCGGCTAGGCTCAGAAATGTCTAATCTCACGAACCGGTTGGCTAAGGCCTGGACATCTAGAGCTAATGGTCTCTGATTGACCGGAATATATGCAAGACTACCCATGCCGGCATACTTTCTACTCAATGCATCGGCCACCACATTGGCCTTACCTGGGTGATATAATATAGTAACATCATAGTCTTTTAGCAACTCTAACCATCTCCGCTGTCGTAGATTCAATTCCTTTTGCTTGAACAAGTACTGTAGGCTTTTGTGATCAGTGTACACCTCACATGTCACACCATATAGATAATGCCTCCGCTTGATCAAACAAACGAAAACAGTCAAGTGATGCAGATCTTTAAGGCATGAACTACTGCTGCTAACTCAAGATCATGAACTGGATAATTCTTCTCATGTATCTTTAACTGCCTCGAAGCATAAGCGATAACCTTACCATCCTGCATCAATACCGCTCCAAGCCCTGTACGGCAAAACCAACACTGGTGTCGTAGTCAAAACTGTCTTGAACTTCTGAAAGCTCGCCTCACACTCATCAGACCACTTGAACAGGGCACCCTTCTGGGTCAACCTGGTCATCGGGGCTACAATAGAAGAAAACCCCTCTACGAACCGATGGCAGTAACCTGCTAACCCCAAGAAACTCCGATTCTCGGCCACTGAAGCTGGTCGAGGCCAATTCTTGACTGCCTCAATATTCTTTGGGTCTACCTGAATACCCTCAACTGTCACAATATGACCCAGGAATGCAACTGAACTTAGCCAAAATTCACACTTCGAAATTTTTGCATATAGTTGGCTATCTTTCGGAGTCTGCAAAGTCACTCTGAGATGTTGTGCATGCTCCTCATGACTGCAGGAGTATGTCAATATGGAAACAATGAAGACTACAACGAACAAGTCTAAATAAGGCACGAACACACTCATGCGTATGCACATATCCATGACTCTGAAGTCTGGCCATAAGAGTTATTCTTAAATTACAACATTGTCAATTAACCTTGTTATCAAATACCTTATTCTACAAATCCCACTTTACTCAGAATGAGGTATCGTGACCTCGTGATTATTTTCCCGAATTAATGCGTCATATTTATCCTTACCCGGTGCTCGTCTCAAGGGCTAAGCTCAACGGTTTCAAAATAGAAATGGCTAAATATGAACAGAAACTATACAAGAATTGTCAAATAGTCCTAACGGGCATGACTCTTATTTACAAATGCAATACGAAAATATTAATTTCATAAAAGAAGAATTTTAAACACATAAACTCTTACTACCAGGACCCAGTCCTCATATGATATCCACCTCAGCTTGAAGCTCGGCTTAGAAATATTTCACATTATGCCAAAAATTGGAGGATCTCATCCTCAACTCTGAATCACAGTGCTTGCACATCATATCATCCGAAATTTTTCATTTCCTTTCTTTCTTCCTTTCAATAATTGTCCGTCAAAGATAATCATGACATAAAATGAACCCTCATACTGATAGGGCGCACAATTAACGGTTAAAATTAGTTATTCCGAGAATTATATCAAAACCCACTATAATAAGTAATATAAAGTCACTCTTAGCCTCATGGATATTTTAGTGACTAACACCTAATAATAGGGATGTCTATCCTCATGTAATATCTCAACGGGAGTATTTCCCTAAGTAGATTTGATGATTACGATGCTCGCTCATGAATGGAGCATGTTAAAAGGACTCGTCTAAATTTTCTTTCAAAAACCAAATTAAATTAAGGGAAAATTATTCTGTCTATAACAATCTGAATTATACGTATGATGACCACATCTGGTGTAGTGACCTCCCTCATATCATAAAAATTATCTCAATGGCTGGGTCTCCACCTCTAGGATTTTCACCTCCACCTCTAACATCATAACCTCTACATCTGGCTGGCCATGTAGGATAATTATTAACCGCAATGGAGCGTGTAGCCTGAGTGCTTTCCTAAAATTGTATTTCTCCAATATTCCACATTCACAGCAATTCCTTTAAGGATCAGTTAACTTATTGCTCATGACAATATATATTCGGACACAGTCATTGTGACCTGGTACAACCGTTCAGATCACATATACTACATATTGCAGAGAATCTCGGGGGTGACGTCTTCGGAACGTTTTCTTAAAATAGAGTTTAGTAGATAGCGTTGCGTTGGCCGGCTTGCCCTCTTCGTAGGCTTGTCACAAACATCGACGGCCAATTTTCTCTTTTGCTATGTTGGCTTAACACTGCTGAGCTACCCCATTTACTCATATACTCTTCGTCATTCTCTGGGGGCGATTCTTACCCCATGAAAAGAACCAACCTTAAATATGTATAAATTATTTGGAGGACCTTTCCATACCATATATATACATTCCAATAACTCATCATATTTGTCCTTCACAACTCCAACACATCGACCGGACGTCAAGGTCCGTTGAAACCCAACACGATTTATTAGGTGATCTCCTGATATAGTTGCATCTTCCGTTGGGACCATAACTGGTGTGGTAAATACATTATCTTCCCACTACTTCGGTGTGCCTTCCGTAGCACAGTAAAATGAACCCCTCGCATTCGACTATTCCCACGTTCTGTAATTCCTCATAAGAACTGTCAAGCACAATCTCGTGGGTTCTCAAAAGATGCACCGCTGAAGGTGGCAGCGAAGACTTTGGTGAAACCTATCTGTCCTCCGTAAAACTTTTGAAGGCATAGTTGATCTATCACCAGTCCGTGCCATTGTTCGGCTGGATAAGCGGTACGTGACTACGCCATTCGTGGGAAGACAAGAGTGGAAATTTAACTTAACACTTTGAAGAACAAATTCGCACGATAAGAAAGAACAAATGAGAGACTCTTTCCTAACTCAATAGACTCTGGAGGACAAGTACAGACGTCTCCGTACCTACCTCTCAAACTCTACTAAGCTTGTTCGTGAGTGGTGAGACCTATGTAACCTAGAGCTCTGATACCAACTTGTCACGACCCGGATTTTTCCCCAACATCAGGATCGTGATAGCGCCTACTCGTGGTAGCTAGGCAAGCCACTGTATTCATACTATCCTGTTTTTAACACAATTTTAATCAAATAAATGCGGAATACTTTATCGAAATGGAAATAACAAATCACAAGGTGAAAATCATACTGAAATCCTCTACCCAAGACGTGGAGTCACCAACTCACAAACTACTATGGATTACTACACATAAAAGTCTGAAGAAATATAACACAATTCTGTTTGTCTCGGAACAAAGAGACTCCAGCTAATAATATAGATAAAGAAAGAGACGCCGGGCCTGCGGACGCCTGCAAGCTACCTCGGTCTCAAATATGATAAAATCCACAAATCGCTACTGCCGCTGCTGCTGTCCGTAACCTGTATCTGCGCAAAAAGAGCACAGAGTGTAGTATCAGCACAACCGACCCCATGTGTTGGTAAGTGCCTGGCCTATCCCAGCGAAATAGTGACGAGACTAAGGCCAGTCACCCACATAAACCTGTACATTTGCAATATATATATATATATACATGTACCAAAAACATTTATAAGGAAAGTCTCTACTATATATATATATATATATATATATGTACATAAACATTTATAAGGAAATACTCTACTCTGCAATAACAATCAATAAACTCATAATGTCCAGATTAATCTAATCCACGGAATTAAATCTTACTTTCGTGTATCAATTCTTTATTTTCCTTTTCATATCTCGTGGTAGGCGTACCACCCGCTCCCATCTGTATCAATAAATATTATCTTGTGGTAGGCATACCACCCGATCTCATTGTATCAATAA
>JASVEL010011472.1:67500-160686 GCA_032618575.1 Nicotiana noctiflora | reverse complement strand
TACTCATGCGACAAGGAATTTTTCTACCTTAGGACAGTTAGAGTTACTGCCACTATTTACCGGGGCTTCCATTCAAAGCTTATAACACTTCTCTTTCCGACCTTCCAGAACCGGGTAGGTGTCAGACTCTATACATCGTGTTACCACTTAGCAGAGTCCTGTGTTTTTAATAAACAATCGCTACCCCCCGGTATGTGCCGTTTCCTAATCAAAAGATAGGAGAGCACCCCTTCTCCCGAAGTTACGGGGTCATTTTGCCGAGTTCCTTCGACATTGTTCTCTCAAGCACCCTAGTATACTCTACTTGTTCACCTGTGTCGGTTTGGGGTATGGTCAGTTCACCAAGAGGATCGCCCTCCCAATTCGAAGTTTTTTCCTGGACGAAAAAAAGGAAAAGCAAGTACATCCTTAATGGCCTCTATTCCTGACGTGAACGGCCGCTTTCTTGGAACTAATTCATAGGCACTTTCCATTAGTTAGACTTCACACTCTATATAAACAAATAGTTGAAGCGTGCGATAGAAAGCTAAAAAATGAATTGATTGACTATTGAGTGTAAGCCCGTAAATAGACAACTATAGTAGTTCAAGTGCGCTTAAAGTCAACTACAACTAGAAGGCATGCCGATCTTGCCACCAAGAAACCTTTGACTTTGAGTGTGAAAAGTGAAAAATAGGCACATAGTAGTTTAGAGTAGAAAGAGTGAAAGCCACTTGACTGTAAGGAGAGGAGCTCTAAGTTGGAATTCAATAGTGTAAGAAATGGTCATCTGTGCGTAACAGCTACTGGTGTCATCACCCTGCAAAGAGGTGGAACCAACCAAGACTGAACACTAGCCCCATTTTGTAGAAGGGTTGGGACCGGCCTTCTATCCCGATGAACAATGTTCCACTGATTAGGCGGGGATAGGATTCGAACCTGCAATCTTTAGGTCATGAGCCTGATGAGTTGACTTTCGGCACGGGCACGGACTCCGCGATCTCTGGGTCGCCGAGGTTACTTTTCTTCCCCCTCTTAAGATCCGCTATCTCTATGATTTGATCCTTCGCTTATCGGCCCTATACTTCTTTGATCTCCCTTCCTTCTGACGTAAGAATGTGACACAGGCTTGGCCAGCTTTTTTCAAACTTGACGGTCAAGTTCCCTCCTACTTCCGTAAATACACCTTGGATGAGCCTAACAGTCGTGTACCTGGAAGCACTTTTGTTTTCAACCATCAAATGGTAAAGGAAGGGGCCATCCCTCCTTTCTCTCGCAATCACAATAGCCGTACAGTCGAATAGTTGAGTTAGACAGGGGATAACGGTCGAACTATCAAAGAGGTCCGCTACCAAAGAATTAGGAGTTATAACATTCATAAAAGAAAGAAAAAACAAATATAGGAACTTCAACTAAGAAAGAATAAGAAAAAGAAGAATTGCTTAAGAAGGTAGTCGCTTCTTTTTTTAGGTATACCGCTCTGCGAGCAGAGCGAATGAACATAAATCTTTCCGAATATCATGAATATCCTTCGCCCCTTATCTCCTCATCTTCCAATTTATAAGCCACAGCTTACTTCGACGTTTTCAATTTCCCATAAAATCTCCGGAGCTTTCCTAGCCACTATACTATTCTTTTTTTATCTTCTTTGTCTGAAAATTGGTTTGATTTATTTCTTTCAGACCCTACTTGAAAAGGTTGGGTTCTCTATGGGGCGTCGATCCCTCGCCTTATTTTGTAGTTGGGCGATTGGATGGGAGGTGGAGCTCGGGTCCTCGAGAATCCGTGTACCGCCACGAGAGAGCATTCCTTGGAGAAACTCCATACCCTTCTTTCGGATCTCGAATCGAGGGGAGTCAATTCCGAGTCCTTGTCTAAATTAAAAGGGAAGGTACCCCTGCGAAGGGGTGGGGACGAACACTCTACCACATAGTGGAGTGGATAGCTAGGACTACTAAAATGGAGATCGTGTACAACAACAATCCTATATTTGATGTCGATTCATCCACACTTCTATTCCTTGTAGAGGAAGGCTAACTGCTTGCTGGCTGGGAGCTGTATGAGCGGTAACATCCACGTACGGCTCTGTGAGAAGGGCGGTGGACAAAAATGGCCTTATTGTACTCACTCTCGTCTTCAGTGGGGTATGCTCTTTCGTTTTTTGGAGGGTATGCCAATATGATCTTAATGAGGTTTGGGGCTTTGCATCTGACATTCGTTGGGATTCTCTCTTTGGGAGCCTGCGCCCCGGCATTTTTGTGAAATAAACCCCTCCGGCAGAAGACTAGTAGTAGGTGGTCCTGCGGAGCTTTCGGAAAAGGATAGCCTTGTTGTAAGCACAGCAATGAACCGCGGCGAACCCTAAGATGACCTATCTAAGATTGGGGGGGATCCTTAGTAGTGGTGACAATTTCACTCTTCCACGGACTGATACATGTACCGAATGCTCATACGGGAAAGTTGTCTCCTGGGTCTGGAACCTGGGGGTTGCTCCGAGAAATCCTTTCTTTCTCGTCAACTAAGGGGGGTGCAGACACACGTGCGCGGATTACAGGTGACAGTTGCAAGAATGGCGGGGAAGTTAACACTACCCGACGACATTCAGGGATGGATGTAGACCCATCGGGCAGGGATAATCATTCCGGTCCTGGGAAAAGTGGCGACCATTCTCAAGAACCAAAAAGACTGAGCTGAGGGAAGCCCTATGATTCACTGAAACGATGGCAGGAGTGCCCTTTTTCTATCAATAGAGGGAGCAAAAAACGGGCTTTTCTCCCCTTTACAAAATGAAGAAAGAAATTAGGGTCGAAGTTTAGACCGCTCACAGTAGTTCTACCCGTAGACATCAGGAAGTGTTTTTACACCATCGATTAACATCGACTCATCCCAATCTTTAAGGAAGAGATCGACGATCCCATGTTCTTTTACCCCATTCAGATAGTCTTTTCCGCCGGACGACCCATAGGAGGTGAGAAAGGCCCTTACTCAGTCTCACACAGTGTATTACTATTGGCCCTACCAGGCAACATCTACCTACACAAGCTCGATCAGGAGATAGGGAGGATCCGACAGAAGTATGAAATTTCGATTGTTCAAAGAATAAGATCGGTTCCATTAAGAATAGGTTGTATTGATGACCAAGAAAAGTATTTCGAAGAAGCAAGCTTCAACGCTCCCCAAGACAATAGAGCCATCATTGTGGGGAAGTTAAAGAGCATCCAACGCAAAATGGCATTTCATTCCTTTGTTTCGTCATGGCACACCCCCACCCCCACAAGCACCACCCGTCTTAGGGGGGACCAGAAAACTCCTTTCATTTTCCACCCTTCGTTGGCCCTTGCTGCGTTCCTTAACAAGCCTTCGAGCCTCCTTTGCACTGCCTTCTTCATAGAAGCCACCGGCTTTACCTGGAAGTCTGAATTATATGGTAGAGAATGCTGTAATTATAATTGGGCCATAAGAGACTCTTTTAAGTATTGCAAAAGAGAGGGCCCGCTGATAGAGCTGGGCGGGGAGGCGATACTTGTTATCAGGTCAGAGAGAGGCCTGGCCCGTAAGCTGGCCCCCTTAAAAACCTATTACTTAATAAGTATTTGTTACGCGCGATATGCCGACGACTTACTACTGGGAATCGTGGGTTCCGTCGAGCTTCTCATAGAAATACAAAAACGTATCGCCCACTTCCTACAATCTGGCTTTAACTTTTGGCTAGACTCTGCAGGATCAACAACCATAGCAGAATGGAGTACGATAGAATTCCTCGGTACGGTCATACGGGAAGTCCCTCCGAGGGCGACTCCCATACAATTCTTGCGAGAGCTGGAGAAGCGTCTATGGGTAAAGCACCGTATCCATATAAATGCTTGCCACCTACGCTCCGCCATCCATTTAAAGTTTAGGAACCTAGGTAATAGTATCCCGATCAAAGAGCTGACGAAGAGGATAAGCGGATTAGGGAATCTATTGGATGCTGTTCAACTAGCCGAGACTCTTGGAACAGCTAGAGTAAGAAGTCCCTAAGTGAGCGTCTTATGTGGGGCTGTCAAGCACATACGGCAAGGACCAAGGGAGATCTCGTTGTTGCATAGCTTAGGTCGGAGCAAGGGCGAGATCTATCGGCAGCGAATTCCCCATACAAATAAAGGCACCTATCAAAAAGATACTTCGAAGGCTTCGGGATCGAGGTCTCATTAGCCGAAGAAGACCCTGGTCAATCCACGTGACCTGCTTGACTAACGTCAGCAATGGAGACATCATAAATTGGTCTGGGGGCATCGCGATAAGTCCTCTATCCTACTACCGGTGCTGCGACAACCTTTACTAAGTCCGAACAATTGTCGACCACCAGATCCGTTGGTCTGCAATAATCACCGCGGCGCATAAGCACAAATCCTCGGCGCGGAATATAATCCTAAAGTACTCCCAAGACTCAAATATAGTCAATTAGGAAGGTGGTAAGACCCTTGCAGAGTTCCCCAAAAGCATAGAGCTTGGGAAGCTTGGATCCGATCAAGATCCGAACAACAATGAGCACTCAACTACTAGTAAAAGGGAGAAAGTTGACTTTGAGAAAGAAGGTGCTTCTTGCTGCTTTATTAGTAAGTAAGCTTGTTTTATATCTCCTCAATAAAAGCGAAAGATCACTCCTAAAAGCAAGCTTTCTCTTATATACGATACCATACCACATAATTTCATTTGCCTTCCTACTTAAGGCACTAGTTCGGACGGAAACCCTGATCAGGCAGGTGGCCTAGCTAACATAGCTATCCCTCAGAAATAGCTGCATTCCATTGCAGTCTACAATAGAGGTATATAATTTTCCGGGTATTAAGAAAGATGTTGATTCGAAAGCGGATATGCTTGCTCACTGGCAAGATCAGGCTGTTTGTACCTTTGCTAACTCTTCTGTTTGTAAGGAAGCTTGAAAGAGGGAATTCTCTGATCTATCACCCCGAAAGAAAGATAGTCTTTCTTCGATTCCACGCATTGGAACTGAAAAGGGCTATTCATAAATAGTCTTCCTTGCTTCTTACCTCTTATCTTATTGTAGGAGATAATCGAACAGAGAAAAGTCTTCCTATCATTTCCTTTTGAATAAGGCTACGCTCATTCAAGCCTTTGAAACTATTGAAAATAGAATCTTTGTTTTCAGGCGGGTTTTCTTCTCCACCAACAACCAAGACGCATGAAAGCGGTTTGTAGTGCTGCTGGGCAGAAAGACATGATGGCATGAGACTCGATTACGTACACTGATTTTTCGTCCAATTCAAATGCTCAAAACAGACCATTTTCCGTGTGAAATGATAGGGATTGGTTTGGTTACTTAGAGAATCCCAAGCAAAGCAATCTACGCAATTTCTGGGTTCAGTAGTAGGAAAGAAAGGGACCTCTCACTCAATTCAATAAGATGTTCTAGGGCATATTATTATAATAATAATGTTCACATTTGACCAGGATTGTTGAACGTTCCATGATTAAACCGACTAGCGGCACTTTCTAGATGCCACCTTGTTTATAAATATAAAAAAAGTCTTTTCAATTCCATTTGACTCGGGGTGTCAGGGACCTTCCAACAGAAACCTCGTTTTTTTTGTCATCGATAAGTTCTCCCTCAGTGCCCTACAATTCATAAGAAATAATGATTGTTAAGAGACTGATTTATGAAAGCCCGGTGAGGCCTCAACTGACAATGTTGCTTCATTCTGCGGCAGTTTTCAAGCTTGTACCCATTTCAGCATATCATCTCACTCGATTCCAAAAAAAATACGCTGTTTTTGATTATCCAGTTCTATATCGAAAACGAGCAGTTGATCCCACGAAAGCAATGTTGGCTTTGTTGTGAGTTGAATTGGAATTGTAAGAAGTGAGGTAAATTGCCTTTCTCCCCACCGCATATGCCTCCTCTACTTATGCCACTGGTGATGAACTCACTATGGCTATTCAACGTCAAACTCAGAGTTTTTCTTACTACATAGGCGGCTAAACGAAGCACCAATCTTGATTTGTCAAACCCCAACCCCCTTATTAGTAGCCGAAGTAAAGGCCAGCATGAGATCAAAGTCACTTGTCGTCTGTTCGCTCGTTGTTCAACAAAGGCTATCGATATTTCCTTACTTCTCAAGTTTTGAATTTTATGAGCTCTTCGATTGTATCCCATAATAAAATCTCTCTGATAAACTTCTTGTCGATGATTCAATTTTAACATATTATTTATAATCTTCATGTGCGCTTTTCGCCTGGCTTATTTGCGTAAAGAATCTAACTCATCTGAAGTTAAGAAAAATTTACCATTTAACCTTTTAACCAGTGTATGCTAAGTAGTGGCAATAAGAATATGAACTTTCTGAAATTGGAACCAGAACTTGAATAGGACAACAAGTGGACAAACCCGCAAGGAAACCCATCTCGAAACCAGCGAGTTGCCTAAAACCTCCCTCGTTATTTTGCTTGCTTTCGGATAAGAAAGACTAGTAATTTTAACCTACCTTCCTAGTTTTAGTTGCCTTAAGGATTGTCTTTCTTTCAGAACCTTGTTACTTTTAAGCTGTCTTTTCGCCTGAGGCTTTCGGACAAGACTACTTACTCCAGTAGGTTAGTAAGCTACCGCTTCCGCTTTCAGGCAAGGGTAGCTCTGAAGGGAGAGTTGAGCGGAACCAGGCATAAGGAGCAACAATCGCTCTTAATAGTTCCCCCGCTAGGGGAACGTCAAGAGGGGGCCATGCTCTATGTCCACTGATTCTGTTTAGTACAATATATGAAGCCCTTGTTTGAGTGAGAGCTTCTAGAATGTCATTCATTTCACAATAAGAAACTTTTCCATATAGAGGTTTCAGCTACTTAAAGCGAGAGTGCATACAAAAATTCGGGAAGAGTGCTCGGCCTTGGTTTAAACAATTATAGGTGTCAATGGACCGATTTCACTAGTAGAGCACTTTCTCCAATGTGCGCAAACAGAGATGCCACTTTTAATGATGGACACCGGCCCTTGTGTTAAAGTAGCATTTCGCTTGGAAACCGGCAAGTTTCTAGTTTCCAAATAAGTGGTACCCTTTCTTCAGAGTCCGGTAGGTCAATTAAGTTGCTTAAATATCTTCCTTATCTGCTGCTATGTAGCTGCCTTCCTCGCTTCGTCTTCGGCTTTCAGAGTTGTGAACTAACCTCTTCCTTTTACAGCCAGACAACTGGCAGATAAGCTGGGCATCTAAAGAACATAATATCCGAGCTGCCGCCAGGCATAAAAGTCATATTGTCAACTAGGAAAATTGGAACAACCAGACATCTCAAACATTGATAAGGGAAGAATCAAGCTTTCATTAGAATGATATTCCTTTCATCTTAATGGCAAGGCTTGCTATTTTCCTGAAGTCCACTCGCATCTGTCTATCTATGTCATAGTTGCTTGGAAGGAAGGTCTCAGATGTACCTTCGACATGTAAGAGATTTTCTTTCCTCTATCTATGTCATACATGGGATTCACTAACAGCCAATTCCTTTGGGATTCACTGACAGCCAATTCCAAGTAGATCCTCCCTCCCCCTCTCTCCGCTTCGTTTCGCTCGTTTTCTCTTTCCTTCTACCTAAAAAAAAAGTTATGAGATTGGTTTTGTGTGCGTTAGCGATCATCAAACCTGTGGCATAGATAAGATTTATGTTCATGCAGTTGGAATGCATGAGACCACTTTTTGCCTTGCTGCTCTTGCTTCTCTGGCTACTGCTCTGGCTAAGGCTTTCTTTCCGCTTTGACTTGCCTTCCTTATCTTTCAATCTAGACTTGCATGTGTTCCGCATATGAATATTTCGAGTGATTGCTGCTATCTCGCTTGAGTTAGACAAGCAGAGAAGGATCTTATGCCACTGGTGACCGGCCTGTCTATCTAGTATCTAGTACTAGGACTAGTAGAGTAGAGGCACTACTGGGCGGGGCTTCCTTGATCACAGCTTCTCGCTTACCTAATTGCCAGACAAGGATGCAAATCAACTCCTTATATAGAATGCAGATCGACACATTCAATGAAGTAGCCAGTACGGCAGTCAAGCTACTTTCTTTTTCTAGGACTGGAAGATCCTCTATCTATTAGCATACCCGTACCGGCAGTTAGACTACCACTCTCTCCCGAATCAATCGCAGTAACTGGCTGTAAGAGAGCTGACTGTCTACTATCTATGTCATGCCTTGGCATGTAAATATGAGAGAGAGGCTGTAAGTGCATTCTCTCCTTCTCCATCTTCTGGGAAGCACACTTTGAGCATGCTGATAGAATGATTGACACTCACATCTCTCTCATTTCCAGTGATTTTGTTACTGTATACTAGCGCATTCCTAGACTAAGACTATGGCATTGAAGAAGCAAGCTCACTCTCATTCCAGGAATCAGAGGAAGGCATTTTGTCCGGTAATGAAGTTAAAAGTTTCTGGCTTGTTTTCTCTCTTCTCTTGCAGTTGGTAGTCTTAGTCAACCTTGTTCCGTGCCTTCTCTTTTACTCTATCTGATTATTGGATTGGTAGGTACAGTCTTTATTCTAGGCTTCTGATTGAACTTTAAGGTAATGGGAGAGAAGGCAATCGACAGATAACTGGTAAGTAAAGCTATGGACTGAGTTCTCACTCTAAGCCAGTACCAGTAATTTGAAAAAATGATAGACATCTAGCGCATTCACTCATTTTTTCTTTCTGATACGCCAACTCAAAGAGGGAAATACAAGGGGCGTTAGCGATCTTTTTTGCCTCGCCTGCTACTGGGAAAAGATCCACTGTCATTCTTCGCTTCGTTCGAGAATCAACTGCATATGAATAGGCTCTTCCTTACACCTTCAAGGAGGAAGCGGCTTTTTTCAAAAATTCCCAAGAAAATGAAATGAACTTCTTTTTGTAAGGCAAGAAAGTCGCCAAAGGAAAGTAGAAGTCTATGCACACTAACCGAATCTTTGGGGAAGGATGGTGGTGCCAATTGGCCTTTTCCCTTCTCCTTTCTAAAGCAAAAAAGAATGTTACCATTCTGATCGTGACTTGAAAAAATAAAGAAGAGAATGAACTTGGAGTTGGCGCCCACATAACGGATTGCTTGCTTACCAAGCCATCCTGGCTTTTCGCTCCTTTCCTTAGAGCCAAGTGGCTTTCACTCATCCAGTTCTATTATTATTGACTTGACTTATTATTATAAAAACTACTCAATATCCAAATGCAAGACGATCGATTATCTACCCAAGAAGATAGAGAGTCCCACATACGAGAAAAGGTCACAAATATAGTTGAACCAAGTAACATTGCAAGGGAATAATGATAGTAGGGTTGGGATATCCCCACCCTCCAAACCGGACGTGAGGGTCTCCCCTCATCCGGCTCTCTGCAGGGGAATCTCCACTCACTGCTTCCCCTAACATACTACCTTTACCATATCTTGGGGGTTTAAAGGAGATCCCAGAGGCTCGCTTGGAAAGGCTGCTATACCATACCTTGTGACTTAACTCTACTCTAGTAGTCACTAGAGTCACTATAGTAGTCCGTCTGGCTGCTCTTGCTGAAACCATAACTCTTAATTCTCCCGTGCTCTAGCAATTGCACTCCCTAGACCAATACCATGTAGTTAGGTAAGGACAATCAGTCCGTAGTGAAGGGAATTTAGGAATGAATGGGGATCCCTATCAATATAAAAAGAATATCTAATTAGAGTTTTCTCCCTTTCTCACACTCAATAGATCTATCCGGTCTGGTACGGCACAGTACAATACGAGACGATAGAATGCAATGGGATAGATGGTAGAGGGCTGCCTGCGCCCAAAAGCGATGATTCACTTGTCCCCTTGTCCATAGGGACCTCGTGGCATACAACCAAAATGACTCCAGCTAGATCGCCGCCCCTTTCTCTCTTTTTACAGCCTCACGAAGTAGACAGCAAGCAGCAAGCAAGAGCTTCTCAGCCTCCTAACCTTTCTCTTTTTTATTAATACTTTTTTTATCAGGTAAGCTTTGAAGCTGGATGCTCTACTATACTATACTAGTTGTAGGGAGCTAGCGCTTGACTAATATAATAGAAAGTAAAGGGACTCTATTATGATCTTACGAAACTAAAGATTTCAAAATGGAAGAACAAGCTCTTTTGCTCGCACCTATCTCTAAAGGGGCTTAAGCACTTCACTCGCTAGGGGATGGGATTCATTCACTTGCATTCCTGCTAGCACTACAAAAAGCTCCAGTCTTAACGCCCCTACTACTGCTGTGCAGCCCTTTCTCGGGTTCGTAGAGTCGGGTTTTCCGTTTACCCACAACGGAGGAGCCGCCCCCACCAGGCAGGCGACCACAGGTCATAACGCACTCTTCGCACAACAAATCCACTTTGAAGTTGACTTATTCGCTCGGCCAATCACCGGAATGTGTACGAGATACCATAAGGGCCCAATATCTCAATAGCACCTTTATCTAAAGCTTCGAAGGAGACTTCATATCCGAAACGCAGGAACGATCCGACTAGAAAGTCATTCAAAACTTGATCGAAAAACCAGCGTTTATTGAAGAAGCTATAGAGTCGATTACTAATAGTACTAGTTTGAAAGGCTCGTTGGAATTGATCTGCTACGGGATTAACATTATACGCAACATAAGCACCTGAAGTACTAAACCGAATAGGTATTAGTTTGGTAATGGTTGGAGCATCAAACTCGGATTCGGCAAGAATCTCATTTTTTGGTAGTACGAAGGGGAAATTGGCCCAAAAATTGGATGGGGGTCAAAAACTCTGTCGGGCGCCAGCGGCTGAATCAAGTGCCCCCCGAACCGTGCGAAATGGTCGCCTATTACACGGCTCACTAACTCTGCCTGGGGTGTGAGTACCTATTATTTGTCGGGTAATTTGTCCGCGTATTCCCAGACAATAGAAAGGAGTCTTTCTTTCTCCTCTCTCGAGGAGAATTTAAAAGGAATGTGATCCCCTCTATTGTAATGAAATATTTGAAGCTCCTTTATTCTTTCAAGGGGAGCTTTAGCAAAACCCATTTTTGCCTTATCTAAGGCCAACAGGGAAATAAAGTTGTCAAACATAGCATCAGAAAGGGTCGTCTTTCGCCCTATATTAAAGATGTATCTTAACTCTTCTTTAATATGGGAGCGTAGACATTCCGGTACAACTTGATTATCCGGTCGATCTAGCACCATTTGCCATTCATTAGGCTTGGGAGAGGAGGTAGGCGCTCCCCCACCCGAATCCTTTCATGCGCAGTCTACCGTTTCTAACAACAATTCATCAAAGAAAAAAGAGAAGGAAAGCAAAAGAGACAGAGTCCAAACACTTTCCATAATAGGTACACGACAAATGTTTGGATTATCTTTATAGTAGAAATGCCATAAAGTGCGACCCAAGATCCATGATACGAAAACCAAAAGCAAGATAAGTAAGCATGATAAAAGGTGAATTTGACTATATTTACGCCCTAAATAATAACGCTTTATTATTGTTTTGATATTACTTATGATGATAAAATGCTTTTATTAGTGTTCTTAGTGTGTTGTAGGTACACATGAGCTAATGAAGACTAAAAGAGCATGTTTTGGAGTCAAAAGATGGTGAAAAAGGCCAAAGTGTGGTACAAGTCAAGAACTTATGTTGAAAATAGCCGGGAAGGTGTGATTCCGAGCTATATGGATGTTCTGGAATGAATTTAAGTGATTTGGAGCTTTGAAGTCTGAGTAAAAGCTCAAGGAATTAAGCCAAGATCGTGTTCGGTGGTCAAATTTGATAGAGTAAGTACAAGCGAAGAATGGATGAGGCATATTGCGCACTGTCCAGTAAATTGGACATAACATTTCTCTTATAGCTTGATTTTGGCTCCGTAATATATGGTTGGAAAGATACCAAAAAGGGCTACAACTATCGTGTTTTGGGTTTATTCGCATTCGCAACGGAACAGGGTGAAACATCGCGTTTCATTTGCGACCGCGGATGAACCGCGGAAAAACAGGCTTTCTGAAGTTTTACTGTTCGCGGTCAGCTCGCGGCCGCGAACCAACCGCGGAAGGCTACGCAACAGCAATCCCAATTGGTCTCAAACTTAGTTTTTTTAGCCCTAAAATCTCTATATAAACTCCTAGTTTGCCCAATAGAGGCATGTTGTCTTTAATTCATTACTTTTGCAAGATATTTAGTAAGATAGAATCCTCTCAAACTCTTTCTTTTATTTATATCAATTATTTCTTTATGAATTCAATTATTATTATTGTTTCTTCAAGCATGAGTAGCTAAATTCTTTTCTAAGGTTTTGATGGAACCTATTGATTGATGAACTTATCGTTTATGTGATTACAAATTGTGACTTAGATTTCTATTTGTTCAACTTCGTTCTTGTTGTAGTTAATTGGTAGACGTCCCAATTAGCGGTACCTATTTAGTGTGCATAACTTGGAAAAGAGTGCATATTTAGGTTTATTGTTGAACAACACCACACCTAGGTTATTAGAGGAATCTATAACTTTAGGCATAAAGACGGGGTTAGGAATAACGAAGTCTTGGGTGCAATCTTAAGTGAACTATTCAAATTAAAGCTAGCTAGGGTAGCTCGGGAGAGTGCACTAGTAAATTATTGTAATTGCTCGGGAGAGGGTTACGATACACATAGCGTTCATGATTGATAGAATATATTAACAATTTTTACTTAGTCCATCTCATAATATTCTTTTTACTCTACATTCAATTCTTTCTTTTAAGCATTCTTAATTCTTGCAAGTAGTAGTTCGAAAATCATATCCAAAGATATTCTAAATTTTGGGAACTTGATTCGGAAGTACTCTTGGGTTGTGAAAGTTGTGATTGATAGGCTAATTCTCTGTGGGATCGATCTTGGACTTATTAGACCAGGTTATATTGATTGTGACCGTTGCTTGGACGTGAATAAATTTTGGCGCCGTTGTCGGGGAATTAACGGAATTATCAATTGACATTGACAGAACTTCAAGATTCTTGTGTATTCAGGTTCTTTCTACACTCTACATTGAATATTTTGATGTTTGTTGATTTGGGTATTCAGGTGCATGCCTTGAAAATTGCAAAGACTGGAGAACTAATTGAAGGACTCTCAGACCCCGAGCAAACCTTCCGGGCGCGTAACAAAGCCATAAAACAAATTCAACAATCTCAACAACCAATCAAACTAGACTTCGACATGGGTGACATAAACAATCAAAACCAGCAAGCCGGGCTAAATATGCAAGAGGCACATGAGGCACATGAAGGTGCACTATTCGACTGGGCACAACCCACAGCGGATAATTTGGCAACTGCCATCGTTGTGCCAACAATTCAAGCTGAGTCTTTCCAGATTATCAACAACATGCTTCACTTGTTGCAAAAGAAGGGATTATTCTCTGGGTCTCAGGTTGAAGATCCACAACAACACCTCAAGAACTTTTTATGAATATGCAAAACACAAAGGCAACCTAATGTAACTCTGGAAGCTATCAGATTACTACTCTTTCCGTTCGCAGTTACAGGAGCAGCACAGATATGGCTAAACTCACTCCCAATAAACTCCATTGCAACTTGGGATGAGTTAGTCAAACAATTCCCCAACAAGTTTCATCCACCCAATAAAACAGCTCAACAAATTGATGAGATTGTGATTTTCAAGCAGAAACCACTGGAAACATTACATGAAACTTGGGGCAGATTCAAGGGTATGCTTGTTATGTGTCCTTACCATGGGATTCCAGAGCAGATGTTAGGCCAAAGATTCTACATGGGGCTCTCAGACAGTATGAAGAACATTGTAGATGCTTCAGCAGGTGGGGCTTTTCGGAGCAAGACTTGGAGAGAGGGCCAAAATTTGCTAGACAAGATAGCCCAAAATTCCGGGTGGACATCCAGGAATGCTCCTATCACACCAATGGAACACTCTGTACCTTTGGATCCATCCAACACTCTTGAGGAAAACATGGCAACTTTGTTAACACAAATGAGCATCCTAACAAAGAAGGTGGAAGAATCAGGAGTCAAGCAGCAAGTTCACATTGTAGATACTACCAATGGTGGTTTATGCACATCATGCATTAGCCAACCCATAGGTAATCCATGGGCTGCAGACCAAGAACATCAGCATCAGCATGAGGATATGAACTGTGTTGCTAACTATGGAGGGCAGCGACAAGGTAATCAAAACTGGGGCCAACAGGCTCCAATGCAGTACAGACCTCCCCAGCCACAATTCAATGCAACAGGTATGAGGCCACCACACAACATGGCTCCATATCTTAGACCTCAGAATTTTGGGAATCAGCAGCAGGGATATCATCCACCTCCACCACCACATGGGGGTAGACATGATGATGGGCTTGCAAGGTTGGAAGCTGTGATGCAGCAGGTAATTGGGTCAAACGCCAAAAAAAATGAGAGGATAGATGCACATGATGCCGCCATCAAGAATATTGAAGTACAGGTGGGTCAGATTGCTATGTCTCTCAACAATCGTCCTCAAGGAACATTTCCTGCAGATACACAGACAAACCCAAAGGACCAAGTCCCAAAGTAGATGATGGTAGTGACTCTGAGAAGCGGTAGAGATCTTGATGCTGAGAATGAAAGTGAGAAAATCGACAGACAAACTGAGACACCTACTCCATTGCACATTGAACTGGATGAGTCCACAGGGTTGATATATGTCACAGTCTTGTCAACTGCTGAAAATAAAGAAGCAACACAGGAAACGGAGAAAGTAGCTGAACATGTAGAGCAACAGATTGATGAGAAAGTGATAGAAAAAGAAAAATCCCAAGTCACCAGGAAGCAGAGGCCTCCACCACTATTCCCCGAAAGGTTGGTGAAACACCAGAAAGAGGAGCAATACAAAAAGTTCTTCAAGATGTTCAAGCAAAACCAGGTAAACATTCCATTAATTGAAGCATTAAAAGAAATGCCTGGTTATGCTAAGATGATGAAGGATTTGATGTCGTGGAAATTTGATTTCCAAGACTTAGCCATAGTTACACTTACCTAGACTTGTAGTGCAGTGGTCTCTAGACACATTACTGAGAAGCTATCTGATCCAGGTAGTTTCACCATCCCATGCACTATAGGGAATTATGCCTTTACTAAGACTTTATGTGATTTGGGGGCAAGCATTAATCTCATGCCCTTAGTTATCTATAAGAGGTTAGGTTTTGGGAGAGCCAAACCCACCTCTATGCTTTTACAGCTTGCTGACAGGATGGTTAAGCGTCCAATTGGTATTATAGATGATGTGCTAATCCAGGTTGGGAAGTTCGTGTTTCCCACCGATTTTGTTATTCTTGATTGCAAGGTCAACGAAGAAATTCCCATTATCCTAGGAAGACCATTCCTAGCCACCGGGAGAGCCATAATTGATTGTGAAACTGGGGAACTCAAGATGAGGTTGAATGATGAGGAGATCATCTTCAATGTGCAAAAATCCATGAGGCGCCCTAGTGAGTTCGCAAATTGCTCTCTCATTGATGCGGTTGATGTGATAGTGGAGACCGACGATGCAGAGTTGACCATTGAAGATCCACTTCAAGCGTGCCTGATGAACATGGAAGAGGTAAATGGTGAAAGTTTAGCTGAATGGGTAATATCTCTAGAAGGCAAGGGGTTTTGGGAGAGAGAGCTTGAATTCGAGCCTCTACATTTAGAGAAAAGAGAGACCCCTCCTGCAAAGCCATCCATAGAAGAGCCACCAAAGCTGGAGTTTAAACCACTACCATCTCATCTCAGGTATGAATTTCTGGGTCCTAACTCCACTTTACCTGTTATTATCTCATCTTGTATGCTAGATGTGCAGGCTCAAAAGCTATTACCGGTACTCAAGGAATGTAAAGCTGCCAATGGTTGGACCATGGTAGACATAAAGGGGATCAGCCTTGCATACTGCATGCACAAGATTCTTCGGGAAGAGGGGCACAAACCTTCCAGTAAATGCAAAAGAAGTCTGAACCCGAATATGAAGGATAGGGAGAAAAAGAAAGTGATAAATTGGCTAGACATGGGGTAGATCCCAGGTAAGTTTTCTCACCCTTCTATGCTATACATGTATTATTATGCCATGAGGACATGGAATGATTTTAAGTGTGGGGTGGGGGACTTATCTTGTATTGTATATTGTATATAGTAGATGTAGCTGTAAATTATATTAGCTGGCTTGGCCGGATGATAGGCACTTGGCGATGGGTTTCTTAAGGGTCTAAGTCAGATTAAAAACACAAAAGAATTAGAAAAAATACAAAAAGATGAGTAGAGGACTCTTCCTTATGACGGACTATTTAGGACAAGTACTCTTGAGGGAAGTAGTCCACGTAGGAATTTTTCTTTCTTTTATTTTCTTTTTCTTGGTAGTGTATCACCCCCCCACTTGGTTTTTCTTTTGACCACAGTTTTTTTCCAAGGGTTTTTATTAAACCAGGTTAGGTAGATTTTTCTTTTTTTAGGATTAGAGGACAAAGTTAACATGTAACCCCAAGTATGCACATTAGCAAAGCTTAATTGAACTTGATAATGTATTATCTAAGCTTCACTGTAGAATCTCAATATGCCTTAAATTGCACAATAATGCTTGCTTGAACATCGATAGGACTTTGTAGATCTACTGGATTCCAAATGAGTTGCATGCCATGTGTGTGTGAGGTTTTACTTACATTGTATGTTGTACATGATGCCTAGAACTTGCCCTGTGTATTTGCAAAGAAAACTAGAAGTTGTTTGGTTGTAGAAAGGATAGAGGCATTTCTTTGTGTAACCCCATATACCAATAGACATGAATTCACCCGTACATTATATCTTAGTTAATCCCTTTGAGCTTAAGCCTATTCTTTGATAACCTTTGAATGTTCATCAACTATGTATAATGTTCTACTTTACCTCCTAGAAGCACTTGTATTGTAATGAATATACAAAAGTTTAAGTGTGGGGTGAAGGGAAATTGAAAAAGGGAAAATCAAGAATTAATGAAAAAAAATAGTGGACTGGTCCAAAATAATGTTGAAAAGCAATGAAACAAAGAGCTATATTGATGAATATGTAAAAAAAATTTAGAAAGGCCAGTTACATCAATAAAAGAAAAGTGGGGGTTAAAATTGAAGAAAGGTGAAGGTATGTTTATGTGAGACATAAGGAAGTAAACAAAAAGGGAAGTTGTGAAAAAGAAAAGAAAAGTGCTTAGGGAGGCTAGTCACTATAACCAAAAGTATCCTACCCGTCCCATAGCCTACATTTCAACCCTTAAAGACCTCTTGATCTATAACTGAATAACTCGATTAGTGGAGTATTACACTAGGGGCAAGCCTATGGTGTGTCTGTATGCATATGAATATTCTTTGTTGAGAGTGAGTGAATTTTTTCGATATTTATAAGTTCCATGTTTTTGAATTTTTCATGTGTGGGAACTTCCCTCAATAAATTTTGTGAGGCATGTAATTCAAGAGGAAGAAGGTAAATTTGCAAGATTTTGGTAATAAGGAGAGTAAGTAATAATGTGCGGGCATGAGAGTTTGCGGTTAGATAAAGCTTGTGCATATCTTAGGTTGTTCATGTATAATAGCTTTTGTGACATATTTTGGGGGAGACAAATTTTTGTTAATTGGCCTAAAGTGTGATTAAAAGTTGCTCGAGGACGAGCAAAGGTTTAAGTGTGGGGCATTGATAATAGGTGAATTTGACTATATTTATGCCCTAAATAATCACGCTTTATTATTGTTTTGATATTACTTATGATGAAAACATGCTTTTATTAGTGTTCTTAGTGTGTTATAGGTACACATGAGCTAATGAAGACTAAAAGAGCAAGTTTTGGAGTCAAAAGATGGTGAAAAAGGCCAAAGTGTGATACAAGTCAAGAACTTATGTTAAAAATAGCCGGGAAGGTGTGATTCCGAGCTATATGGATATTATGGAGTGAATGTAAGTGATTTGGAGCTTTGATGTCTGAGTAAAAGCTCAAGGAATTAAGCCGAGATCGAGTTCGGGGGTCAAATTTGATAGTGTAAGTACAAGCGAAGAATGGATGAGGCATATTGTGCACCGTCTAGTAAATTGGACATAACTTTTCTCGAAAAACTCCATTTGGGCTCCATAATATATCGTTAGAAAGCGAACACAAAGGGCTACAACTTTTATGTTTTGAGTTTTTTTCAAATTCGCAAGGGAACAGGGTGAAACATTGCGTTTAATTCGCGATCGCGGATGAACCGCGGAAAAACAGGCTTTCTAAAGTTTTACTGTTCGCGGTTAGCTCGCGGCGGTGAACCAACCGCGGAAGGCTCTGCAGCAGCAATCCCAATTGGACTCAAACTTAGTTGTTTTAGCCCTAAAACCTCTATATAAACTCCTAGTTTGCCCAATAGAGGCATGTTGTCTTTAATTCATTACTTTTGCAAGATATTTAGTAAGAGAGAATCCTCTCAAACTCTTTCTTTTATTTATATCAATTATTTCTTTATGATTTCAATTATTATTATTGTTTCTTCAAGCATGAGTAGATAAATTATTTTCTAAGGTTTTGATGGAACCTATTGAGTGATGAACTTATCGTTTATGTGATTACAAATTGTGACTTAGATTTATATTTGTTCAACTTCGTTCTTGTTATAGTTAATTGGTAGACGTCCCAATTAGCGGTACCTATTTAGTGTGCATAACTTGGAAAAGAGTGCATATTTAGGTTTATTGTTGAACAACACCACACCTAGGTTATTAGAGGAATCTATAACTTTAGGCGTAAAGTCGGGGTTAGGAATAACAAAGTCTTGGGTATAATCTTAAGTGAACTATTCAAATTAAAGCTAGCTAGGGTAGCTCGGGAGAGTGCACTAGTAAATAATTGTAATTGCTCGGGAGAGGGTTACGATACACATAGCGTTCATGATTGATAGAATATATTAATAATTTGTATGTGCATAACGATAAGGGATTCCATCAATAGGGGAAATCAACACCTTAGTCCTTCTCATAATATTCTTTTTACTGTACATTCAATTCTTCCTTTTAAGCATTCTTAATTCTTGCAAGTAGTAGTTCGAAAATCATATACAAAGGTATTCTAACTTTTGGGAACTTGATTCGGAAGTACTCTTGGGTTGTGAAAGTTGTGATTGATAGGTTAATTCTTTGTGGGATCGATCTTGGACTTATTACACCAGGTTATATTGATTGCGACCGTTGCTTGGACGTGAATCAAAGCACACGAAATCCTGATGTATTTCTAATCCCAACTCGAACAATAAATAATTATACAATAGAAAACACTATCTAAAGAGCTTTATCTCTATCATAATCTCTAAAATAGTTGAAAAAATTATCGCTGAAAATTCAAGTAAAAAGGGAAGCGTTTTTGAGAACATAGGAGAGGAATTCAAATTAGGAGAAATGCAAATGTGAAAGGTAAAGATCTGAGATAAGTCCTTCTTTTTCTCTTACTATTTTGATAGAGGAGACTGCCCACACTGAACACCAACCCAATCTCAATAAGAATCAATACGCTACACTCGATCAATCCACGAAGGTGTGGCACTTCTCTACCCTCTGCTAGCAGCTTTCTTCTCTTATGATTTTTTCTTAAGTAGAGGTTCTTTACTGGTGACCCAGTTGATTCGGCCCCCACTATCCTTAAGGAACTAACCCAGGCAACTGAACTCATTTAGGTTAGAGGCTGCTTAGTAAGAGCTAAGTACAGATCTGCTACCAGCTCCCTAGGTAGCCATCCGTCTAGTGAGCTAACTTCTTGACCTTGCTCTAGGCCCTCTGGGTCTTTATTTCCTTCTTCTTGTTGCTCCTCGTTATTTGATTTTCATGGTTACCTGCTGCTTGTGGCGCCGCTGATGAAGCCACATTCAGAAAGTTTTAATCGGCAGAGGCATGGGCGTATAACTAGTATTAAAAACTTGTAATAGAATATGCTTGTTCGCCCCAAGCTCATCCGAGAGAATAGGAAATAACATCTCTGTATGATAAGTTTGAAGGAGCGTCTCGGCAGTGGGTATCTCTGGAACTTAAACATGAGCTGAAGCGGTTGCGATTGTTTTGAGATGTGGAGCATGTGGGAAACATTGACATAAGCTCTTCTATTGGAGATTACGAAGTCACAAGTAACTGATTGTTACAGCGTAACTGTCAACAATATGCAACCAGGGATGGAGTTATTCGATCACAATGAATTTCGTGCCTGAATGTAATGTGCAGTCTGGCCTTCAATCCGATTAGGAGCATGTTGTCCTTTCTCCCACGCCTAGTGCCTTACTTTCTTAAAGAAGACATCTGTCCATTCAATCGGAATTTCTATTTCTTGGGGTATACTATTTTTAGCGATATCCCACTTATCTTCCTGAAAGTAAAGTGCCACACCGGATACGCATTAGTTACCTTTCTAAGAGCTCCTTTCATTTCTCTTCTTTTCTTCTGATTCAATAGCACAGAGACTTGTGCAAAGGGTCAACAGTTGATAGGCAAGTCAAGCGGTAAAGCCGTAAATCCACTAAGAAAGGCACTAATAGCTATTCACTCACCAATAACAGCGGCAAGGCAAGAGTGGAAGGAGAAAAGAAAGAACGATCAAGTCGAGTGTTGTTCGGTGTGAGGCCGAGGTAGCTGTTCTAGTTATGGACAGGAAAGTAAAGTATGGGCTTAGGGATTTCGAATTTGAAATGGACTTGCAACCGGGGAAGAACAGTACTCTGGGTCCCAAATTCCCCCGCCAACTGAGAGATTCGATTTCCAAATCCAAGCTGGAACGTAGTCGCTATAGCGAAGCCATTGGCTTTCGCTTTGCTAAATCGGATCGGAGATGATTCGAGCATCAGTGTTTATATATATATGATATATGAGAATGAGATTTCATATGAATATATGGGTACACTGATCTCCGTGTGAGATTTCTTTTGTCATTTTCTTTATACGATATTTCGACTCATCAGCTTGAAAAGAAGCCTCTCTTAAGTTCAAGAGTTTAGAAAGGCTCTTAGCATGGGAAGGAGCTCAGACTTCCTTAGAAGGAGATAAGCTAGAACGATCTTATGTACGGGTCTCGGTCATTATATTGACTAGATCTAGAGAAAATAGGGCAATGCGTTGTTAGAATGAATGAATGATGTTTCCGCGTCGCCTTATGGAAACTAACCTTAGTGTCCAAATATTGTCGTGGGAAAGAAGCTTTTTGAATCAGTAAAGGAAGCCTATTGAATTGGAATAGAAGGGAAGGGGAATATGCCAATGAATTTTAAGCAGGGGACAAAGCTGGGGATGGCAAGGTTCTTTATCAACGATGCGGCATTACCACAGTTGTATGTACTTGCATTTCTACTGTTAGCATGCTTTGATGGCATAGAATCAATAGTTGACACGCATAAAAGAGAAAGAAGGGCTCTTTGAACGACTCTGCTCCTATCTCATCCGCTGCTCTAGCTAATTGTCGCCCCTTTCCAAGTGTGATTTCTATCTTATGTATGGTCATGCCTAAGGGCATATCGGTTGAAGTAAATTCTACTTGTGATCAATCAAAACCCCTTCCCAAACTATACAAGCTTCTTCCAAAGTATACGGCTTTCTGGATGTAGATGATGATATCTATACAGATGGATCTTATATATATCGTATAATGAAGTACCACATGGGTGGATATATATATGAATCCAAATCTGTCGAATCACTCATGTTATGATCTTCTACATCCTGGGTCTTCCCGTTCCATCATCTAGCTTATGTTCTTCATGTAGCATTCAGACCGAATGACTCTATGAAATTACATCGATACTTCCACATATTATAGGTAACGTAGGAAACATCTCTATTTTACCCCCGGGGAATCTTTAGAATTCCCACTGCTTAACTTTCAATTTGCCTCTGACCACCAAATGAAATGTGAATAACCCTTCCTACTCTCTTTCAAAGAAGGGGCGCTTTCGGTTATGTAGGTGCTTGAAACAATCTTGTCTTCTCTGTATTACTAAATCTCTAGAGTCAATAATTTTATATGAGGAACTACTGAACTCAATCACTTGCTGCCATTACTCTTCAGTTTTCTGTTGAGGTCTATCCTACAGAGGTACTCAAATTGGATCATTGATCGATTTCTAGGTTTCATCATAAACATAATTGGTTATTTCCAATTACGTAAATCAATAGTTCAAATCGCACTCAAAGGCAGGGCATTTCTCATTTTTTTATGAACTTCTGTACCACAAACAATGGTATCTCCAATTATAGCCCCTCTGGGATGTAAAATATATCTCTTCTCACCATCCCTATAGTGTATGAGACAAATGTACGCATTTCGATTAGGGTCGTATTCTATGGTTACGATTGTGCCATATGTGTCTTTTTCATTCCGTCGAAAATCGATTTTACGGTATAGACGCTTATGACCTCCCCCTCTATGCATTGCGGTAATGATTCCTCTGGCATTACGACCTTTACCACGATGATGCTGTCCGCAGATCAAATTATTTCGTGGATTGGATTTCACTTGACTGTCTACGATTCCACTGCATGTGCTCGGGGTAGAAGTTTTGTATAAATGTATCACCATGCTATTAAGTATTTTTATTTAAGTTCTTTTCTTTCTAAGAGGTGGAATAGAATACCCTGGTTGAAGCGTAATGATCATACGTCTGTAATGCATTCTATGTCCCATAAGAGGTCCCATTCTTCTACTCTTTCCCGCAAGTCGATGACTATTCATAGCTATTACCTTGACACCTGAGAAGAGTTCGACCCAATGCTTTATTTCTGTCCTAGTTGATCCTGATTCGACATTAGAAGTATATTGATTTTTCCCCAATAACCGAATACTTTTGTCTGTAAATACTGCATATTTGATTCCATCTATAAGTCGATTTTCTTCCCTATGAGTTAAAGTCTCTATAAGAATGCTAGTTCTTACTATTCATTATGATATGAATATACCACATCAATTCGTTATGTATGGATGATGAGATTCCATTGATACAGAGCCAATTCCAATAGACTTATTGGAGGGTCCCATTGGAATGCATCCAGTAGGAATTGAACCTATGAATTTGCCAATTATAAGTTGGGCGCTTTAACTGTCACGCCCCAAATCGAGGGACATGACCGGTGCCTGACCGGGTTGCCCCAGTCAAGCGGACCTGGGTGCCTTTCATTCCCACGAGTTAACCCTGTGTTGATTATTTCTCATTAACCAAATATTTTACCAATAATGACTGATTTCATAATGCATAAACATAACCATGTGATTGATTCACTAACAAGTTCATAATTTATTTTTACAACGCCCCATACATATACATAGGCCACAATCCCACGGTTTACATGTCTATGGAGCCTCTAGGATACAAAAAGGGAAATACAATACTTGCCGGTAACAAGGCTCCGGCTATACCTTACAAAACCAAAATGAAATCTAAACCGAGTGGCATGAACTACACAAGGCCCCGAGGAAGAAAAGGGCTCACCAAACGGGCAGTGGAAGGAGAAGGATACTACTGCCGATGAGCTGAAATGCCTGCTACTGATCCACCTACAATCATGACATGAATGTAGCGCCCCCGGCAAAAGGGACGTCAGTACACTTGAATTGTACTGGTATGTATGGACAAACTTTGTCCCAAGTAAACTCAAGCCATTAAATTACATCAACAATTAATTAAGCCAACCAACCATGTTTCCACATTTTCCTCATTTCAAATAATTCTCACACAAAGCACTTTCTACGATCAACCAATTTAACAATAACCAATCAATCACGTAAAGCACAAGTAGTCAAACAAAGGGCCAATCAGTGCCCCACAGGTTGCAAACTCTCCTGCTTGTCTCCTTTCACAATTTCACATTATTGATTTTTGTATCAATTTTCAATGGCGATTTCGATCGCTTTCCATCCTTATTGCCCCCGACCACCCTTATTACCTCGGCCACCCTTATCACCCCAACCCACACCTTATTTCCCCACGTTATAGCGCGCAACACGACCCCGCCTTACACTTGAAAACACAACAATTTCAAACAGCAGATAAGGTACTACACACAATTTCAACAAGTTCAAATAAGCAACTTACACATTGGTTCATGTTCTCAATTTCTTCTCAAGCCAATATCAAAACCAAGTTACAAGTATTCCAAAATCGAAAATTCCCACATAATCATGTTCAACAATTTACCACAATTAAGGTGTTTCAAATTCCTTCCACAATAAGCCAAATATGCCATCACAATGGTTGTTCCCAATTCTTTACCAATCTCGATTACCTTTTTATCTTTCAATTCATATTTCATACCACACCACACGTAGTTCAACATCAATCAAATGCTCAACAAGGAAATCAAAGAATTACATAACATTTCTCAATTTGACACATGCCAAAACAATTCGCACACATTTGGGCGATTTTACAAGAATCAAAATTAGCCATACATACCTGGTGATGAGTTTTCTTCCGTTAACTTCCTACTTTATGCTTACCCAAGCTATCTTACTCTTGCCAACCTTGTTCTTGAAGACTCTTACTTCTACTCACTTCTTTTTACTAGAAATCAAGTTCAATAATCATGCATGAGTGTAAAAATTCTATTTTTAAAAGCTATTATATGAAAACCTCTCTTTACCCAATTAAAACTGAAAATCAAAGAAAATAGTTAGGGTTTTTACCTTGAAAAGATTGGGGATGTTGAATCATTGCCCTAAGATCCCTTGGAATTAAGATGGTTGGAACAATCTTTGAAGATGAAAGACTTCTCTCTCTAAAAACCCTCTCTTCTCTCTCTAATTTTGGTAAGATGATATGATAAAATGAAGAAGAAGTGTGTTATATTAAAGAAGAGCTCGGGTCAAAATGTTACAAAAATCTGGGCCGGGGTCAATTATGCGGTGCACTATGCGACCGCAGAATCAACATGCGGTCCGCATAGTGACCGCAGAATTGCCCCAAATTTTACACAGGTTCTGTTAAGGAATGCGGTCACTATGCGGACCGCATGTTGATTCTGCGGTCGCAAAGTGCACCGCAGATTTGACATGCGATCGCATATCGACCGCACTTTTGACACGATTTTTGGGAAACTCACTGGAACGTTTTGCGGCAAGAATGCGGTTCGCATATCAGGTTTGCGGTCGCATTCTTGACCGCATATTTGACACTTTTTCGGAAAAATTATTTCTCTACATTTTTGAAACTTAAATCACTACCAAGGGTCCGAACCGCGGCGAGCAAGCTCGCCGCGAAGAATTCTACGCATTCCTAACACATTATTCGGACCATGACACCACAGCTACTAGGTTTTATGCACAAAATTTTTACGGGGCCTTACATTAACCATTCAGCCATGTATGCAAAAAGACTCAGCGAGTGAAATAGGTTCTGGTATTCCTTCTCGAGCTTCTATTTCTTCCATTAAATGAGATTCGAGAAAAGATTGAATATGAAGACATGTTTCCAGAACGAACAAGATACGGGTATAGAAGGGGGAGTTAGCAAAGTTAGACAAGATTGGAATGGGCATAGGAACATGTATTGATGTACTAGATCGGCTAAAGCTCCCAGGTTGATGCAATATATTCCACCAGTTGACCGAAGACTTGATTATTGGTATATCGATCTGTCCAGCACGGATTGAAATAGGAGCCGGTTCGACAGAAAGCTTTTGAAAATGCAGTGCACCCAGGTCAATAAGGAACAAGATGAATACAGAGGTTAAATGAGCATCCCACACCCAAAAGGTGCCCCACATAGGTTTTCCCCGAAACCTCTCAGTAACTAAGGTAAACAACGTAGAAAAAGCACCTATTTCTGTACCGGTTCCGGAAGAGCAAAGAAAAAGGGGATGTTTTGTTAATAGGAACAAAAAAGTTTTTATAGCTGTAACGATATAAACAAGAATACTCATCTGAGCGGCAGGAACATGTACATACGGAATACGAGAATTTCCACCTTGTTGAAGATCTAGTGGTGCTACCCGAAGACTTAAATGAATAGCCATCGCTGTTAATAACAACCGAGATCCAATGAGAATTTGCGCGTAGCTTCTGGTCTTTGACATCAAAAAATAAGGTTGTAATAACGAAAGGGACATATGAGAATTCGGTCTTAGCTAGTGGAACAAGAAAGACATGGATCTATATTCAATACGCAAACAAAGGATTTCTCCCCAAAAAAGAGAAAAATTCCCCTTGCTTTCTTTTTGCTCCACTCGTGCATGGCACTCCTTGCTCGCGGAGCAGCATACCGAAAAAAAGAAATGACTTCCTTACTTAAGAAATTCTTCTTATTCTTATTCTTTCTTAGTTGTAGTTCCTATATTGGTTTTTTTCTTTCCGGGTTTCTTAGGGACCTCCGTCTTTAGAACGGTCCGCCTGGCCACTATGAATGAATATTACGTCAATAGAGTAAGTTGTTCTTTAAGTGGTACCTTTAACACGAAGCTAGGGCTGCGATGCGAAGGCTTGTGAGTGCATTAAGTAAATTAAATAGATACTAGCTGGTCTGAATTGTGCAGGATCAAGCCTTGGCATTGGAAGCCATCCATTCAAGCCTTCCCAGTCCTTTTTTATTGCTTTATGATCGGACTTTCTTAATCCATATGGTATGATATGGCTTTCAAGCTTCCTAGACTGGGTTTGTGTGAAGCATGAGAACATGAGAAAGCTCACTCTTTCGCTACTCGTGTGACCACGCCTCATGGCTTTCAGAAAGGCCTAAAGTGCATAATGATTCAATTTCTGAAATATATAAATATAAAGAAAAAGGCCTCCTCTTGCTGTTCTCTCTCTTTCTCTCTCCTATTGACTATTGACATAGCAAAGTCTAGTTCTATTGAGCGTGATACCCGCCCTCTACAAAGTTGTTTTTGAAAAGGTCTTTAAACAACTCTTCGTCTCCAGTTCCAAAAGGTTTAATGAATGGCTTTTTTCTCTGCCCACCACACATGAAAAGATAGACTACATAGGGCCTCCTCAGCACGCCCTGGTTCGAATACCTTTTTATCCTACCTCGCTCACTGCCCCTCAGGCTTAAAAGCCTTTTTGTTGTCACCACTTACCTACATCGATATGGCTAGTTTTCTAGCGAGATTTCTAGCTTGAATTAAGGCTTCGAAGCTCCTCTCATCTCTCTCTAACTAGAGAGGTAGGCAAACCTGAGTTTAGAGCCACCTCGATTCGGGATGTCGAAACATCAACCTTATCGGAAACCGAATCCTAAAATGACTTCGGAACAGGTTTGAGAGCTTCGATCAAAAACCTTTCCTATCCAGTGTCAGATGATCCTTCAGTGTCTTCACCAACTAAATTGGAAGCTTAATTCGAAAGATGAGAGTAGGCTTGAGGAGGATCAAAAGACTGATTCTCGGTCCCCTAAAGTTAGAAAGCTGGTTAGACTGCAATCTATGCCTATGGAAAGAAAAATCACGAAAAGCGATCCATATGATCATAAAGAAAGGCTTGCTTATACGCCGTTCTAGCATACGCGCGGTTCTTTTTGATTGGAGCCTATCGCTACCTGGATCAATCAGCCTATTCTAGTTCTCCTTATGTCATCCGATTTTAGGGAATTCATTGGATCGTGAGGTTGCTTCACACCTGGCCATATCTAGGAAATGAAAATGAACATGTCCCTAAAAAAAAGAGAAAAGAACTGGAATGGGAGAGGATGGTCATTGAGAAAGATGCCTTAACAGGTTGGTCATCTGTCACGGCGAGAATGTGAGTTCTTCTTATTATCGGTGAGACGCTGCCCCTTATACTCTTCTTTACATTTTTGGGTCACTCTTCTTATCTGTCGTACCCCCAATCCTCCTTCATATGAAGGCATCGTAACATATACATCAAATCAAGATCAAATAAAAGATTCTCCATCCCTTCTTTATACTCATCTATCCCTCGATCAACTAGATGGGCCTAGGATAAGGCATTAAAAAACCGTCGATATGTGGGGTGATCGAACCGACTCATCTACAACTCATCATTGAAAACAAGATGCGCTCCTACGTGAGGAGGGGGGAAATAAATGTAAGAACCATGTGCATGGATGAAAGAGCGCGCTTTGAGGGAAGAGGGGAAGAAAGACTATAGAAAGGCTAAGTGAAGTACTTATAGGGACTTCTTTAACATTCTTCTTTCCTCTTCGTGCTTATCACCTTCATTCCCTTTCCTCACATCCTAATATAATAAAGATCAAGACGAGTTACTCCAGGTCCAGATATCTCCTTTCGAGATCACCAGCATCAGTCTAAGTAGCTTAAGTTTTTGAAGAAAAAGGTAGAGAAGGAAGGGTGGTTGAAGCAAGACCATAAGAAGTACCTTTAGCATTTCAAGTACTCGGTTCAGAGCCAGGACATCTTTCGCATATCCACCAGTAGTGCCTTTGGCATGATAGGTAGATAGCATATCTTGATCCATCGGTAGCAGAGCCACCGAGTGAATGACCTTAACGATCGTTTTAGAAGTAGCGCTTTATTAGCCTAATGACTCAAAGCAAGGTCGAAATCCATCCCTCTTTTTAAAATTGATTAATTAATGACCCACAAAGCAAGGGCACGTTGTGCGGTAGTAGCCAGTTCAAGGAAGTGAAACTAAGACAAGAAACTTCCCTTTTTTTTAACTTTTAAGTAAGTAAGACCCTGTCCTCTACCCTTTCGACATCAAGATAATTAACGAAGATGGTGCTTTTAACATTTTTGCTGAAGTCGAAAAGATAAACATCTACCCGGTATACCAGCAATCCTTCTATGCGGATACCCCTTTTTTACTCTCAACCATTGCATTGCCGAGAGGACAAAATGCTCAAGATTCTATATAATCTGTCTTTATTCAATTCATTCCTATACTTTTTTGTTTTCAGTCCCGGGTTTCCTTTCCCCTCCAAGCCAATCGATCGTCTTATTAGTTAACTGCGGAACTAGCCCTTTAGCCATCTATCTTTAGATACAGAGGGCTTATGAGTCACATAATTTTAAGCCCAAAAAACAAGGTAAGAAAGGTGGGGAAAACGGCCTCACACAAAAAGATTTGTCTAAGCAATCTCAAAGAGATTTTCAATAAGTCAATACCAAGATTTGATTTCTGCGCCTAATGATGTGATGATAATTCATCAGCTTTTTTGCAAAGAAGAAGGGCCCTGTTCCTATGGGTTCATGTGCTAAAGCTCCACTAAAAAATGCTCTTTTTCAAGAGAGAGGTTTAAGACGCATTAATCACGCCTTCAAGGAGGGAAGTAGTGGAGTAGGAGAGGTAAAAATGGGTGGGAATAGATAAGTAAGAAAGAAGGCGACACCAGCTAGCAGAATGGACGGAATGAGAAGAAATCCCTAGGATGGAAAGAAGCTTGAACGAGAGAACCAGGAATGAAACAGCGAGACCAAACGAGCAAAAAGCCTTGAAGGTTGACGATAAAAGCGTAAGACTTTATGCGAGAGGGTAAAGCCCTTGATCCTTTCAAGAATGTAATTATCCTTTATATTCACGAGATAATTTAGAATCTTTATAGTGGATTAAAAGAAAGAACAGACTCATATGAAATTTCCCCAGAAAAAATGGCTGTTGTTGAATCAGCTGTGAAATACACTCTTGATCACGAATCTGCTATTCTAGCTCAGACCAGGCTATCTCCGAGAAAATAGGGGTCCCGAACGGGAGAAGATAAGGTAGGTTGTTGTTTGACTAGTTTGTAGTTTTTTCTGGGGATATTTATTCTAAATTTCCCTCCTCTCCTAGAATAGAAGTATAAGATAAAAGGCAGGCTAAGCCCGTATTATCTCTTTTCAGGTTGATAAGGTGGAATTGAAAACTTTGGAGCAAATCCTTACCTACATCGAACTCTATGTGTTAAGCATATAGCTTTTCCTTCTGAGCCAGGATCACATTTCACACTAACCGAATCTCGCAAAGAATCCATAAATGAAGAAATCATCGCAATTGGAGAAAAGTTCGTTTTCTCAGGGAATTTGCTTGTCAACGAAATTCCACTCATAAGTAGGTTCACATCGTTATCTAAGTTCCATTTCCCATCAAGAGGTTATGATACTGGTAAAGAGTCCTATTCTTCTCCTTGGGTTATGAAATAATTCAATAGATCCGGCTCCCTCACTGCATTCCAAGGCAAGCTCCTACTAGATCCTACTATTCCTGATATTCCTACTGGATTTGAGCAACTCGAGTATGAACACTATATCGCTATGCCCATCGCTTAACCCCACTCTTTGGTTTAGGATGGATCCGTACTGGAAGCGTAAATACCGTAAAAATGGCTTCTTTCTTTGTCTCCGCTGGACTCTTTTGTAATAGCTTGATGAGCTGAACCAACAAGAGATATTACATTCTACCTTCTACTTCGAGCCCGACCGAGAGTGAGCTTCCCGATAGTCTCTTCCTTCCTAGAAATAGAACTCTAACTATCCTATCTCGTCTCCTTACTCGAGATATCTGAGATAGCTCTGTAAACTAATAACTTATAATAGACGAGCCCATTATCCTTATGTTCTGAACTTGCTTCTTGGTACAAGGGGAGTGGCGAAGAATTCTAGTTCTAGTTCTTCCTCTGCCTACTCTTTAGTACCGCTTTGAGATTAAATCTTTAGAACCTTGTGCCTAAGAGGGCGAGGACCTTTATAGCCATAATTCTTCACCCGGTTCTACCTCCTTTTGCAATAGTGATCTATCCCGTCATTCCCACCCGCGAGCTATCCATTCTAACATGTCTTTGCCTTGCAAGATACGTCTAGTTCTCCCTCTGCTTGCCTATCTCAGTAGGATATTTGAACAGTCTCCGATTTCAAAGAAAAAGCTGAGGGGAGAGATATACCTTCTGGAACAGGAGCAATAACTGCTATAAAGTAAGGACATGCGCAGGAACGATCCCTAAAGCAAATACTCGGAATGCTCCATGACTAAGTATACCCATTCAGACTCGCTTTTGTTCAATTATAAATAAATAAGCACTTTGATGGAGATTTATAGCATCATTAAAGTAAATACAAATGAAGATTGTAAAAACATAAGCTTGTGATATAGCTACACCTAATTCCAGACCGGTTAATGCAAGAACTATAAATAAAGGACCAATATCCCCTATGAAATATAAAAGATCATTCATACATAGCATAGTCCAAGCGAACACACTTAAAATCTTCACTGAACTATGACCGACCATCATATTAGCAAATAAACGTATTTCTGAGCTTAATGCTCGAAAACAATAAGGGATTAGCTCAAGGAATACTAAAAAAGGTGCTAATGGCAGTGGGACTTCTGCAGGTAATAAAAAGCTAAAAAAATGAAGACCATTTTTTTGAAATCCCACTATAATAATGCCAATAAAAATAGAAAATGAGAGACCTAACGTAATGAGAAAATGACTTGTAACTGTGAAGCTATAAGGTATCATACCCTGGGGATTACGAAATAACGAAAAAGTAAAAGTGACCGAGATGCGAGGGGAAAATTTTTCTTTAACATTTCTGGAAAGACCACCTATTTGTTCATTTATCGGGTTCAGCACGAAATCGTTAATAAGCTCTACCAAGGATTGCTAAGCATTCGGTACTGAGTTTCCTCCTCCCTTTTTAGTAACAAAATAAACCAAAAGTACGATCAAACTGAGTGTTAGTAGCATAAACAAAGATGGATTTGTGAATGAGAAATATAAGTTTCCTATTTTCATAGGAATCAATGGGATTATTTCAAATTATTCAAGTGGGTTGGAGACGATCTGCGCTAGATCCAGTGTGAAATAAGTGAATTTATCCAGTTAAGGCATTCTTGATTGATTGAGATAAAATGATTCCCTCAATACAGCTTAACTCCGTCAAGCCTGTACAAGTAGTTAGGAAGTATAGAGAACTTTGGTTGGTTATTGACCAACGGAAAGCATGGGAGAAAGATGCACAAATGAAAAAGGGCTAAAAAAAATGACAAAGTAATTTCGTATATAAAGATATGGGTTTTCGGGTTTAGATCGAAATTACATCCCCCAAAACCTATACTCATTCATGTTTCACTCGTACATTTACAACATCCATTGCTTCTGACTATGTCGATGAAATGGGACCGCGAAGACAACCCACCACTAGAGCTTGCATTGCTCTCGCTCCGCTCGCCCCCACCTGTCTTCTTCCAACTATAGTGAAAGATATTTCAATTCACCATAACAAGAACCTTGCTAACTTTCTCGGCCAGTTAGTCTAACCACTGGGATCCCCTCCTGCTTACCCACACACCGTAAACTCTTTCTAACGGACTTGTAATACGAATGAGATCAAAAAGGCCATCATTGGGGCAATAGATGCAATAGCTTCGATTAGAGAAAAGCCCAAAATGGCATAACCAAATAATTATTTTGCCAATGATGGATTTCGCGCCATGGAATAAATCGAGGAAATATTCCCCCATGGCACACCTATCAGAATCGGAACAGACCAACCACGTATGATTCAGTTTGACCTAGGTCCTCCAAATGGAGCATCCATAAAGAACAAGGTTTTCTCTCTCATATGTTTTTTATAGATGAAGGAGCTTCTTGGGCTTTCCCCTAATAAGAAGTCTAGTTTTTGCTGTAACCACTTTATTCTGTGCTCCCCGCCCCTGGGTGGTAGTATGTAGTCGCGAATGAGTCTCCTTCGATGGTTAGTCCAGAAGGGGTCGGGTTCCAGTTCGCCCATTCTATTTATGATATTGTTTTTAAGATGGATAATCGCGTCTATCTCATCATCGGAAACCGAGAAATGCTTCTTCCCCAAGCGGTGCACAAGTAACCTCGGCTTGATGATACTCCTCACAGAATCCATATCCATTTCTGGAGATCCGGTTCTGGAAGGACTGCCTCCACTACATTATAGGGCCCGTTTTTGGTGATTGGCTGAGCGAACTCTTCGTCATAAAAATTACTACTATTATGCGTAAATAGGCCTACACCGAAGGACGGCCAACTGGGGCCTCTACTGCTACCCCCCAAGTTTCCTTCGGACCCAGACCCCCCCCCCCCCACCACATGCATGAAGAAATGGAGCAACAACCCTTTGAAGTTCATCCATAAAGAGGTACCCAAGGGATACTCCTACTTTGAGTAGAATTAGATAAGTGAAAAAGTATATAGAGATATACACCTAGGGTGAGATCCTCTTTAAAAGCGTGAATCATCGCAACATCCTTTGATTCTAAAAAGAAGAAAAATAAAAAAACACTTGTAAATCGACAAGTATAACCAAAAAAATGAGCACAAAGACGGAATTGAGAAAGATAGAAAAGGATATTCATGATATTTAGAAAGATTTATGTTCATTTGCTCTGCTCGCAGAGCGGTATACCGAAAAAAGAGGCAACTACCTTAATTAAGAAATTCTTCTTATTCATATTCTTTCTTATAAGAAGTCGAACTTTTCTTTGCATTTCTTGATCGCTCGCTTCTTTTCACTTTCATGCGGAAGGTTCCCCTACTTCTTGAGCAACTAGTTCATGTGCAAGAGAATTGGGACCCTGCGGTGGTCAAACCTGAGAGAGCAAAGGTAGGGCATCGGGACCCTGCGGGAGCGCTCCTTGTCTCCCGCTCAAACTTTCTTGTAATGTACCTAAGAAAGGCATTACAGCTTCCAAGAATTCTTGCATTGTTTATCTTATATATTCGATTAATCCTCCTCTTCCAGTTCTATTGATCCTAGAACCCGATCCTATAGCGCTATCAGTCATTAACAAATGCATTTTTCATTTTTTTTTATCTTGTACCTTAGTACACTGAACACCAACCCAATCTCGACGAAAAAAAGGAAAAGCAAGTACATCCTTAACGGCCTCTATTCTTCACGTGAACGGGCGCTTTGTCATTAGATTTCAGAATAACGAAAAAGCTTTTTCTTATCCTCTCTTCAATAAGCCGTCCAACTACGATATGTTAAGCATGGTGACCTCAATCCAAACTCTCCAGTCCACATCTTTCTATATATAGATATAGAAATTTTGTCATCCTTTTTGTTTTTTTTGGAGGTAGATGTAAAGAGAAGAACTACAAGAAAGCAAAAGCCTAGTACATGAAAAGCCAATCAATCTCTAGGATGCTTTTAAACTAAATTGGCATGGAAGAACCGCTGTGACCCGGAGGCACCCTCCGCCGCCGTTACAATGGGAATGCATCCGCCCTAATGGAAATTAGAGGCCTTATCTCTTCACTTGCTGCTTTCTTTGCAGCTTTCAGGGTATTTAGAAATAAAAAGATTTACAAGTTAAAAAAGTCAAATATTTTTATCTTATTTTCCTTCTTCACTAGGTTATAGGGCAAGGTCCCTTATCTATTGGATATGGGAACCTTATACAAAAATGCTTTCCATGCAATGCTTCCTTCTATACTGGAACTGGACCTTTACGGTCTTAGGCTGACCAACATTGTATTGATCTAGTTCCAGGTGTTGTCCTTTCTTTCCTCATTGCCACCTTACCTGCCCTTTTTGGGCCCCCTTGACTCTATACTCAGTACTCTATTTCCTTCCGAACCCGACAGCAGTCCCGATTCCTAGAAGTAGAGAATATCGAGACCGTTTGAGCTCCATACTTTTCACGAACAATAGAGCCTAGTAGCGAGAGATGAAAGAGGTTTGTATGTCTATTTCAACTTGCTCGCCAGAGTCCGGGGCAGAATAACCATCCCGTTTTCCCAATGAAAGATAAAGCACAAGTTTTAAGGTACCGTACCAAAGGGAAGTTATCACGGCGTTATCAACCCTTTTTTCCTAACCCTCGGGCATAAGCCTAATCTCTCTTCACGGTACCAGGAAGAAAATAAATACGACAACAACTAAGTTAGAAAAACTAGATTCTTAAATTTACCCTCTTTCAGCTAGGACAGGAACGAAAAAAGAGATGTTGCTTAAAACTTCCTAGCAGTTAAATCTCAGGATACTTGCAGCTCAACTATATTAATATCCTCAATCCATAAGGCGTAGGGCCTTATATTCAAATAGAAACATCAATCTTTCATCTAAAGCGGCAACTATGTGTAAGGCCCCGTAAAATTTTTGTGCATAAAACCTAGTAGATGTGGTGTCATGGTCCGAATGATGTGTTAGGAATGCGTGGAATTCTTCAGGAATGCTCGCCGCGGTTCGGACCCTTGGTAGTGATTTAAGTTTCAAAAATGTAGAGAAATAATTTTTTCGAAAAAGTGTCAAATATGCGGTCAAGAATGCGACCGCAGAATCAACATGCGGACCGCATTCTGACCGCAAATCGTTCCAGAGAGTTGCCCAAAATCGTGTCAAAAGTGCGGTCGATATGCGATCACATGTCAAATCTGCGGTGCACTTTTGCGACCGCAGAATCAACATGCGGTCCGCATAGTGACCGCATTCCTTAACAGAACCTGCATAAACTTTGAGGCCATTTTGCGGTCACTTTGCGGACCGCATGTGGGTTCTGCGGTCGCATAGTGACCGCATATTTGACCCCGGCCCAGATTTTTGTAACATTTTGACCCGATCTCTTCTTTAATATAACACCTTTCTTCTTCATTTTATCATATCACCTCACCAAAATTAGAGAGAGAAGAGAGGGTTTTTAGAGAGAGAAATCTTTCATCTTCAAAGATTGTTCCAACTATTTAATTCCAAGGGATTCTAGGGCAAGGATTCAACTTCCCCAATATTTTCAAGGTAAAAACCCTAACTATTTTCTTTGATTTTCAGTTTTAATTGGGTAAAGAGAGGTTTGCATATAATAGCTTTTAAAAATAGAATTTTTACACTCATGCATGATTATTGAACTTGATTTCTAGTAAAAAGAAGTGAGTAGAAGTAAGTCGTCTTCAAGAACAAGGTTGGCAAGAGTAAGATAGCTTGGGTAAGCATAAAGTAGGAAGTTAACGGAAGAAAACTCATCACCAGGTATGTATGGCAAATTTTGATTCTTGTGAAATCGCCTATATGTGTGAAGTTTGTTTGTTTCGTGTTAAATTGACAAATTGTGTGAAATTCTTGATGTTGTTGTTGGATATTCAAAGTTTGTTGTCGAGCTATGAGTGATGTAAAATGAGAGTTTAATTTGGCAAAAGAATTGTGAATAATGACTATAATGGCCTATATGGCACCTTGTGGAAAACAAACGAAACACTTGAGAATTGGTTTATTGTGGAAAGAGATGAAACACTTGAATTGTGGGAATATTGTAACATGGTTGTGATATTGAATTGAGAAGAAATTGAGAACATGAACCAATGTGTAAGTTACTTATTTGAACTTGTTGAAATTGTGTGTAGTACCTTATCTGCTGTTTGAAATTGTTGTGTTTTCAACTGTAAGGCGGGGTCGTGTTGCGCGCCGCAACGTGGTGAAATAAGGTGTGGGTTGGGGTGATAAGGGTGGCCGAGGTAATAAGGGTGGTCGGGGGCAATAAGGATGGAAAGCGATCGAAATCGCTATTGAAAATTGATACAAAAATCAATAATGTGAAATTGTGAAAGGAGACAGCAGGAGAGTTTGCAACCACCTGTGGGGCACTGATTGCCCCTTTGTTTGACTACTTGTGCTTTACGTGATTGATTGGTTATTGTTAAATTGGTTGATTGTAGAAAGTGCTTTGTGTTGAGAATTATTTGAAATAAGGAAAATGTGGAAACATGGTTGGTTGGCTTAATTAATTGTTGATGTAATTTAATGGCTTGAGTTTACTTGGGACAAAGTTTGTCCATACATACCAGTACAATTCAAGTGTACTGACGTCCCTTTTGCCGGGGCGCTACATTCGTGTTATGATTGTAGGTGGATCAGTAGCAGGCACTTCAGCTCATCGGCAGTAGTATCCTTCTCCTTCCACTGCCCGTTTTGGTGAGCCCCTTTCTTCCTCGGGGCCTTGTGTGGTTCATGCCACTTCTGTTTAGATTTCACTTTGGTTTTGTAAGGTATAGCCGGAGCCTTGTTACCGGCAAGTATTGTATTTCCCTTTTGTATCCTAGAGGCTCTGTAGACATGTAAACTGTGGGGTTCCAGTCTTATGTATATATATTGTGTTATGTCGGGCGTTGTAAAAATTGAAATCTTGTTCATGAATCACTCGTAGCGTTTTATTTGTTTAGTGTGAAATCATTTATGATTAGTAATATATTTGGTTAATGAGAAACAGTCAACACAGGGGTAACGCGTGGGAATGAAAGGCACCTAGGTCCGCTTGACTGGGGCAACCCGGTCAGGCGCCGGTCATGTTCCTCGATTTGGGGCGTGACAAACTTGGTATCAGAGCTTAAGGTTTTAAAGTGACCTAGGATGTCTCGGAGCCGTGTCTAGTAGTGCCCTTCTTATAGGTGTGTTGTCGACCACATCATATAAGTAGGGGGCTACACGGGCATTTAGGAATTTACCTACTTCTTTGATAATCTATATCGTGCGGTAAAGTGCAATGTGGAGATATCCGTGTCTAATTCGTGCCTTGTTCCCAAATTTTCAGAATATGGCACCTAAGAAGAAGGCTAGACTCGGCCTTAGGGCCAATGCCGGCCCAAGTGCAGCTGTTAATCATGTACCCGATGCCGTGGGAGAGAATGACCCACCGGTCCCGAATTTGCCTGGCCCATCTGTTCAAAACCCAAGTGTCCCTATTCCAGCTGCGGCAGAGGATGCCACCATTCCTCCTGCCAGTGTTCCTGACTCAGATACAGTTCCCGCTTCGGGCTCTGGTATCTCTAATGAAGATCTTAGGGGAGCCATTCATATGTTAACACGGTTAGTGGCCGCCCAGGCCCAGAGATCCCATGATGCCCCTGCATCCTCCAGCGGACAGGGAGATTCCTTTGGCTCCAGAGTCCACCAGTTCTTGCGATTGGCCCCTCCAGAATTTTCAGGTACCGATCCAGAGGCTGACCCACAGGAATTCCTTGATGAGATATACAAGACCCTCGGAGTGATGAAGGCTACAGATATAGAGGGGGTAGAGTTGGCCTCTTACAGGCTGAAGGGAGCGGCACGTTCATGGTTCGAAATGTGGGAGAATTCCCGTGAGGAAGGGAGCCCTCCGGCCAGATGGGATGAGTTCGTGGATGCATTTATGGACCACTTCTTACCCGCTGAGGCAATGGCAGCCCGTGCCACTGAGTTCGAGGTTCTCAAACAGGGGAGTATGAGTGTTTGGGAGTATCACATGGAGTTCGTAAGGTTGTCCAAGTACGCTCCTCATTTAGTGTCGACCATGGATGCCCGGGTTCGACGGTTTGTTCAGGGCCTTAGCCCTTTGGTAGTGAATGAGGCCGCCACAGCCGCTTTGCACTCAGACATGAACTATGGGAGGATTGTGGGATTTGCTCAGGCCACAGAGGCCAGGAAATTGAAGATTCGTGCAGAAAGAGAAAGTAGCAACAGGGCCCGGTCAATGGGTCATTCAGGGAGATCACTTCCAGGGAGAGGGTCATCAGGGCCATCCCAGTCATATGCTCAGTCCTCGCGAGTGCACCGCCATCCGTGCACAGTCATCAGCAGGGCAGTTACTCGAGACCCGGTTCGGACAGCAGGAGGTCTCGTCAGTCTGGTCGTCCTGGGTGAGATCCCAGCAGCAGGGGAGACCTACATGCCCCAAGTGTGGGAGATTTCATACAGAAACTTGCTACCTTGACCTTCCAGTGTGTTTCGGGTGCGGGGTGAGAGGTCACATTCGGCGGGACTGCCGTGCACCCCGTCAGGGTATAGGTAGGGGATCTGCTCAGTCATCCGGTTCTTCGACTGCTACGTCATCAGCGCGTACTCCAGCATCAGCAGGGCGTGGTGCAGCTAGGGGTGGAGCTCATGGTAGGGGTGGACCTAGCCAATTCTATGCATTGAGTGGTCGCCAAAATGCCGAGGCTTCTCCAGATGTTGTTACAGGTATCATGTCTGTTCATACTATTGATTGCTATGCCCTTATTGATCCAGGGTCCTCCTTGTCTTATGTTACTCCATTCATTGCTTCAAGTTTTGGGATAGAACCCGAACGGCTTCATGAGCCGTTCTCTGTGTCGACACCTATTGGTGATTCTATTACAGCCTCACGAGTCTATAGGAATTGTGTTGTTACGGTGGGTGGTCGTGATACCACAGCCGATCTTATTGAGCTTGGGATGGTAGATTTTGATGTAATTATGGGGATGGATTGGCTCTATTCGTGCTTTGCCAAACTTGACTGTCGAACGAGAGTTATGAGGCTCGAGTTCCCTAACGAGCCAGTCATTGAATGGAGAGGAAATGGTGTAGTGCCAAGGGTAGGTTTATTTCCTACCTTAAGGCTTCGAAGATGATTAAGAAGGGGTGTATCTATCACCTGGTTCGGGTAGCGGACACCACCTCAGATGTGCCTATCCTTGAGTCCGTGCCAATTGTGAATGAATTTCCTGAAGTGTTTCCAGATGAGCTTCCAGGCATCCCGCCGGATAGGGAGATTGATTTCGGGATCGATGTAATGCCGGATACTCAGCCAATATCCATTCCACCATACAGAATGGCGCCAGCAGAGTTAAGGGAGTTAAAGGAGCAGCTGAGGGATTTATTAGAGAAAGGGTTCATACGACCGAGTGTGTCACCATGGGGTGCTCCGGTTCTCTTTGTCAGAAAGAAGGATGGGTCACTTCAAATGTGTATTGATTATCGGCAGCTCAACAAAGTCACCATTAAGAATAAATATCCATTGCCTCGAGTGGATGATCTATTTGACCAATTGCAGGGAGCGAGGTTCTTCTCAAAGATTGATTTATGGTCTGGGTACCACCAGTTAAAAATCAGGGAGCAGGATATTCCTAAGACCGCCTTCAGAACTCGTTATGGTCACTTCGAGTTTTTGGTCATGTCTTTTGGGCTAACCAATGCCCCAGCAGCTTTCATGGACCTTATGAATCGGGTTTTCAAGCCATTCCTAGATTCCTTTGTGATTGTATTCATTGACGATATTCTCATCTACTCTCGGAGCGGGGAAGATCATGCCGTTCACCTCAGAGCAGCATTGCAGACCCTTCTTCAGCATCAATTGTATGCCAAGTTCTCAAAATGTGAGTTTTGGTTGGAGTCCGTAGCTTTTCTAGGGCATGTTATTTCCAGTGAGGGAATTATGGTGGATCCTCGGAAGATTGCGGCAGTGAAAGATTGGCCTAGACCCACGACCCCGACAGAGATTCGCAGCTTTTTGGGTCTGGCAGGGTACTATCGGAGGTTTGTAGAGGGATTCTCAACCCTCGCCTCCCCATTGACTAAATTGACGCAGAAAGCGGTTAAGTTCCAGTGGTCCGAAGCATGTGAGAAAAGTTTCCAAGAACTGAAGTCAAGATTGACCTCGGCACCAGTATTGGCCTTGCCGGAAGGCACAAAGGGATTTGTAGTCTATTGTGATGCCTCCAGAGTCGGTTTGGGATGTGTATTGATGCAGCACGGAAAGGTTATAGCGTATGCTTCCAGACAACTCAAGAACCATGAGAAGAATTATCCGACGCATGATTTGGAACTTGCAGCTGTTGTGTTTGCCTTGAAAATATGGCGACACTATCTTTATGGGGTTCATGTAGATGTGTTTTCGGACCACAAGAGCCTCCAGTATTTGTTCAAGCAGAAAGAGCTGAATCTGAGACAGCGGCGGTGGTTAGAACTACTCAAGGACTATGATGTGGACATATTGTACCATCCAGGGAAGGCAAATGTGGTAGCTGACGCTCTTAGTCGGAAATCCATGGGTAGTTTGGCTCATTTGGGTGTGGATCAGAGACCCCTGGCTCGAGAGGTCTACCAATTAGCCAGCTTGGGGGTTCGTATTTCGGCGTCGGACGAGGGGGATATCTTGGTGCATAATGGAGCAGAATCATCATTGGTCGCGGAAATCAAGGAAAAACAGTTCATGGATCCAGCACTGGTTCGGGTGAAGGAAGCAGTCATGAATGACAAGACCTCAGCATTTGTACTCAGCAGCGAAGATGGTGTATTGCGGTGTCAAGGTAGGCTATGTGTTCCGAATGTGGACGAGCTTCGGGAAAGAGTGATGGCAGAGGCTCATACTTCCAGGTATTCTGTGCACCCTGGTTCAACGAAAATGTATCACGATCTCAAGTAGATTTATTGGTGGAACGGTATGAAAAGGGATGTGGCAGGCTTTGTAGCTAAATGTCCGAACTGTCAACAAGTTAAGGCCGAGCATCAACGGCCTGGTGGATTAACTCAGCTTATAGAAATACCAAGGTGGAAATGGGAGATGATCAATATGGATTTCGTGGTGGGGTTACCTCGCACTCGGCGTAAGTTCGATTCAGTATGGGTGATAGTAGATCGACTCACCAAATCAGCTCACTTCCTGCCTGTCAAGTCCACTGATACTGCCGAGCAATATGCAAGATTGTACATTAAAGAGATAGTAAGGCTTCATGGCACTCCACTTTCTATCATCTCAGATCGCGGGGCTCAGTTCACCGCTAACTTTTGGAAGAAGTTTCAGCAAGGTTTGGGAACTCAGGTGAATCTCAGCACAGCTTTCCATCCACAGACCGATGGACAGGCCGAGCGGACCATTCAGACGCTCGAAGATATGTTGCGGGCTTGTGTCTTAGATTTTAAAGGTAATTGGGATGAACACTTGCCACTAATAGAATTTGCTTATAATAACAGCTATCATGCTAGCATTCAAATGGCCCCGTTTGAGGCATTGTATGGGAGAAGATGTAGATCGCCAATCGGGTGGTTTGAGGTAGGTGAAGCGGAATTGCTAGGGCCGGATATGGTGTACGAAGCTATGGAAAAGGTCAAAGTTATTCAGGAGAGAATGAAAACAGCACAGAGTCATCAAAAGTCCTATGCAGACGTTCGTCGAAGGGATTTGGAGTTTCAAGTCGATGATTGGGTGTTCTTGAGGGTATCTCCTATGAAGGGAGTCATGCGATTCGGAAAGAAAGGGAAATTGAGTCCTAGGTATGTTGGGCCATATCGGATCGTTCAAAGGATTGGTCAAGTTGCTTATAGGCTAGAGTTGCCTCCTGAGATGTCATCAGTGCATCCGGTATTCCATGTGTCCATGTTGAAGAAAGTGATTGGAGATCCATCCACCATCATGCCAGTCGAAGCTATAGAGGTTAATGAAGATTTGTCATATGAAGAAGTTCCAGTCTTGCCATTCTTGATAGGCAAGTCCGTAAGTTAAGAAATAAGGAAGTTGCCTCTGTTAAAGTATTGTGGCGAAGTCAACAAGTTGAGGAGGCCACATGGGAAGCGGAAAAAGAGATGAAGGAAAAGTACCCCCATTTGTTCGATCAAGCCTAGAGAAATTAGGTGACCCTCCTACTCTTAGTAACTGTCATCTTGTCTAAGTTGTTTCCCTCTTACTAATAGTAAGTGTAGATTGGTAATGGTTTGTTAAGTGTACATGGTGTGTTAAAATGGTTAAATAAGGTGAAAATTCATTGAAGTGACTAGTTATGTGCAATTGTAACAATGTGATAGAATATGTGCATTCGTTGAGGTAAGAAAGTGTATACCAGTTGTGAAAGGTGTTGTATTTGTGTATTGTTGTTTGGTAATGTGTTTTGGGGGCCCTCTGACAGGTGGATATGTCCATAATACAAAGGAAACTCTGGCGAAATTTTTCTAAAATATAAAAGTTAGTCAAAATTTTGATGGTTGCATATCATGTCTTTCAAAACCAACTCATTTATTTCAAAATCCTCATTCGAGGACGAATGATCTTAAGGGGGGAGGATGTAAGGCCCCGTAAAATTTTTGTGCATAAAACCTAGTAGATGTGGTGTCATGGTCCGAATGATGTGTTAGGAATGCGTAGAATTCTTCGCGGCGAGCTTGCGAGCCGCAGTTCGGACCCTTGGTAGTGATTTAAGTTTCAAAAATGTAGAGAAATAATTTTTTCGAAAAAGTGTCAAATATGCGGTCCGCATAGTGACCGCATTCCTTAACAGAACCTGCATAACTTTGAGGCCATTTTTGCGGTCACTTTGCGGACAGCATGTGGATTCTGCGGTCGCATAGTGACCGCATATTTGACCCCGGCCCAGATTTTTGTAACATTTTGACCCGATCTCTTCTTTAATATAACACCTTTCTTCTTCATTTTATCATATCACCTCACCAAAATTAGAGAGAGAAGAGAGGGTTTTTAGAGAGAGAAATCTTTCATCTTCAAAGATTGTTCCAACTATTTAATTCCAAGGGATTCTAGGGCAAGGATTCAACTTCCCCAATATTTTCAAGGTAAAAACCCTAACTATTTTCTTTGATTTTCAGTTTTAATTGGGTAAAGAGAGGTTTGCATATAATAGCTTTTAAAAATAGAATTTTTACACTCATGCATGATTATTGAACTTGATTTCTAGTAAAAAGAAGTGAGTAGAAGTAAGAGTCTTCAAGAACAAGGTTGGCAAGAGTAAGATAGCTTGGGTAAGCATAAAGTAGGAAGTTAACGGAAGAAAACTCATCACCAGGTATGTATGGCAAATTTTGATTCTTGTGAAATCGCCTATATGTGTGAAGTTTGTTTGTTTCGTGTTAAATTGACAAATTGTGTGAAATTCTTGATGTTGTTGTTGGATATTCAAAGTTTGTTGTCGAGCTATGAGTGATGTAAAATGAGAGTTTAATTTGGCAAAAGAATTGTGAATAATGACTATGATGGCCTATATGGCACCTTGTGGAAAACAAACGAAACACTTGAGAATTGGTTTATTGTGGAAAGAGATGAAACACTTGAATTGTGGGAATATTGTAACATGGTTGTGATATTGAATTGAGAAGAAATTGAGAACATGAACCAATGTGTAAGTTACTTATTTGAACTTGTTGAAATTGTGTGTAGTACCTTATCTGCTGTTTGAAATTGTTGTGTTTTCAACTGTAAGGCGGGGTCGTGTTACGCGCCGCAACGTGGTGAAATAAGGTGTGGGTTGGGGTGATAAGGGTGGCCGAGGTAATAAGGGTGGTCATGGGCAATAAGGATGGAAAGCGATCGAAATCGCTATTGAAAATTGATACAAAAATCAATAATGTGAAATTGTGAAAGGAGACAACAGGAGAGTTTGCAACCTGTGGGGCACTGATTGCCCTTTGTTTGACTACTTGTGCTTTACGTGATTGATTGGTTATTGTTAAATTGGTTGATTGTAGAAAGTGCTTTGTGTTGAGAATTATTTGAAATAAGGAAAATGTGGAAACATGGTTGGCTGGCTTAATTAATTGTTGATGTAATTTGATGGCTTGAGTTTACTTGGGACAAAGTTTGTCCATACATACCAGTACAATTCAAGTGCATTGACGTCCCTTTTTGCCGGGGGCGCTACATTCGTGTTATGATTGTAGGTGGATCAGTAGCAGGCACTTCAGCTCATCGGCAGTAGTATCCTTCTCCTTCCTCTGCCCGTTTTGGTGAGCCCCTTTCTTCCTCGGGGCCTTGTGTGGTTCATGCCACTCGGTTTAGATTTCACTTTGGTTTTGTAAGGTATAGCCGGAGCCTTGTTACCGGCAAGTATTGTATTTCCCTTTTGTATCCTAGAGGCTCTGTAGACATGTAAACTGTGGGGTTCCAGTCTTATGTATATATATTGTGTTATGTCGGGCGTTGTAAAAATTGAAATCTTGTTCATGAATCACTCGTATCGTTTTATTTGTTTAGTGTGAAATCATTTATGATTAGTAATATATTTGGTTAATGAGAAACAGTCAACACAGGGGTAACGCGTGGGAATGAAAGACACCCAGGTCCGCTTGACTGGGGCAACCCGGTCAGGCGCTGGTCATGTTCCTCGATTTGGGGCGTGACACTATGTCCTCGACTTCCTCCCGGGTAAGATGAAGAACAGCCAGATACCGGAATTGGAGTAGAATCAATGGTTGTTGTATGATCAGCCTAGGCTTTTTCTTTTTTTTTGCTTCTACGTCTCATGACGGGAGTGCTAGACCCATAAAATGCATTCTTTATTCAATCAATGAGAAAGATTTACCAATTTCTTCATATGCTATTTCATATTCATATGTCCTCTAACTTAAACTTCCTGACTTCCTAGGGTTTCCACTACCTAACTAGACTTCTCATTCATCGGAGGTCAGGGTTAAGAGTTATCGTGAGGTAACTCCGCCTTATCTACTAAAGGTTGTAACTTTGAACTCAACTCTAAAGGAAAGGAAGTGACTTCAAGGTTGGGACATCAGAGCGGAGGCGGGCATAGAATCTATGAGTGTTTGAATTGAATCCCTGCCTTTGATTACCCAGGTGGGATTGCAACTACGTCATATAAAGAAGAATCATCAAAAACAGAGGAGTCCTCGGCTCTTCTCAACTCTCTCACTAAGGGCTTATATTCCAATAAGCCTACTTATACGTTCTATCTGAGCCTAGCTTCCAAAGCCAGCTCATTCTCAGGGACGGGATAACAAGAAATGATGGGAAAGAATAAAGAGTGCTTGCATGTCGGAGAGCAGAGAATACTTAGATGCGCCGAATCAATCACTTGCCGAATCACCAGTCGTCGAAGACGGGCTAACTCTCATATCGCTAGTTCATTCCGATAGAACGGAAGTGAGTAACCTGGAAAGCGAACCAGTCAAGCAAGTGAAATGATCCGTAAGGGGGAGGTTAGCCTTTTCTTTATGATCATAAACTCTGCTGATCTACTCTCATGGCAAAGCTTACGTTCGCTCTGAGATACTTTCAGCCCCTCAATATAAAAAAGCCCTTTCCTCTTTTCATATATTTATTATAATGAAAAAATAGGAAAGGTCTGCTTTAGCCCCGGCCGATCGCTACTGTTCCCATGACCATCAACTGGATCTTTCGTTGTATCAGTTTGGTCTTCAACTTGCTTTAATGGACAGTTATCATCCTTAAGGCCATATTTGCCTTTTGCCACAATTAAAAGAGATCATATGAAGGCTCTCATACTCAATTTTCCACACAGTGCAATTTAAACTTAGATAAAATAAAAGAGGCTTAGTAAGATCAACTTCTGCACACAATAAAATAGAACGATCGCCGTCAGCATCAGAGGTAGTATAATAAATCTTGAGCACCTTTCCATTTTCTTTCCCTTTAGCCGCCGAGCATGATGTCCCTTTTTTTCTTTTTGATGGCCCTTAAAGTTTTATTTTTCTCCTTTATTCGGTCATCAAAGACATACTCTGCAAGCCTCTTTCCCCTGTCATGTCAGCATTAAAAAAAATATTATCAACCTTCATTCCCCCCCCCCCCCGCTGTATCGAATTCTTTTAGTATCCAGCCTGTTCCCTTTGTTCAGTTGGAAGACTTTTCTTTTGAAAATGACTTTTTAGTCCCGTCCAACAAGAGAGGTAAAGCCTTTCTATTCAAATGAGACGCACTCCCATTGTCTCGCTAAGGTCAGCAGCAGGATATAGAGCAGGGATTATGTAGTCTTGGGAGGCGGACTTATATTCCCCAGTTACGAGTTGACGACGTTTTCACTACTCAAACTTGAAAAAGTCTTTTACACCTTCGGGAAAGCATACCAAAAGACCCAAATTTCGCTTAAAATACCAGTTTGGATGAGCATAGTTAGGCTCGATTTCGATTCATACTAAAAAATAGGTGAATAGTTGATAGCAGATGGGGTCAAGCTAAAGGTAGAGCTTGAATTGGATATTCAAGTTGGAAATCCGTTAGAAAAGTTGTACCTTGACAAGCCCCACGATACTTCTGGCAGCCATCATCGCAGGGACTCAGAGATTCCCAAGACCATAACTATAGACTCATTCTGCACCAGCCCACTAGCAAAACAAAAGGCAAGGAACTTCTTTGACTAGTATAGTATCTGGAACATGCCTAGAAGAGGATTTCAGAATTCCAGAGGCGCGCAAACAAAGCCATGCTTACTTCATCTTCACTTCATGCTTATACACCTGCTAGACTATCTATCTTTCCTTGCTTTTGATTAGATGGATTATATCATCCAAGAGCTTAAACTAAGAGGCCAATACTTCAAGGAACAAACTTGCAGACCTTATCTTATACCTTACCTCAACTAAAAAAGCTAACGAGAATGTCGATTCCATGCCTTAAGGCGGACTGACACTTTTCCCTTTCCTGGTCTCCATTACCCTACTCCCAAATATGTTTTTTCATCGCTTTGAGCTCATCAAGTGGAATAGTTAATTACGTTTAACAATCTTCAGTAGCTTTAAGGTAAAGATGCCATTTGCATGATCCAAGGCCCTCCCTACAAAAGGCTATTGGAAGTCTCGTTCTCGATCACGAAGCAAATTACTTTTGTCTTAAGATCTGCAATCTGGCACTTGAGGCGAATCTTGCACATAGCTTTCTGAGACTCAGCGTTGTACCCTGGGTCTTAATGCTTTTCAGCTTCCTGGTGGGAATCCCGAGCTTCCTTACCATTTTTAGGGGTATAACACTTATAGCTGACCCCGGATCTACTTGCACTTGTCGGAGTTTTACTTCACCAATATTTCCTGAAAGGTACAGTGGACGAATATGGTGAAGGTCCCTTAGCAACAAATAAGTCTTCTCGAGAAAATGTGAGGTCTGGTTCCTCCGCCTTCATCTTCTCTTTTATGCCTCGGTTCTCTTCTTGAGGTACATCATACACCTCTATCTGGTGTACATGGGGTGCATATTTATCGGCTTCTAACAGAGCCTTGACACTTGTCGGATGTCAGGTGACAACCTCAACAATGTAATCTAGCTGGTACATTAGCTAGTTGTGCTAACAAATCATAATCGAAAGGCTCATCTAAGTTAGGCTCTGACCGCATGCCTGTAGAAGAATGAGCCGGCGACTCATAGGCAGTGGCTTGGTTAAGGGAACCCACCAGAGCCGTAGCGAAAGCGAGTCTTCATAGGGCAATTGTCACTGCTTATGGTCCCGAACCTGGGTGATCTATCTATGACCGGGATGAAGCTTGGATGAAACTAAGTGGAGGTCTGACCGATTGTTATTGAAGAATATGCGGGTGAGTTGTGGTTAGGGGTGAAATGCCAACCAAGATCGGATATAGCTAGTTCTCCCCGAAATATGTTGAGGCGCAGTAGTTGACTGGACATCTAGGGGTAAAGCACGGTTTCGGTGAGGGCCGCGAGAGCAGTACCAAATTGAGGCAAACTCTGAATACTAGATATGACCTCAAAATAAGAGGGGGGCATGGTCGGCTAGTGAGGCGATGGGGGATAAGCTACATCATCGAGAGGGAAAGAGCTCGGATCACCAGCTAAGGCCCTTAAATGACCGCTCAGTGATAAAGGAGGTAGGGGTGCAGAGACAACCAGGAGGTTTGCCTAGAAGCAGCCACCCTTGAAAGAGTGCGTAATAGCTCACTGATCAAGCGCTCTTGCGCCGAAGATGAACAGGGTTAAGCAATCCTTAAAAGCTGTGGGATGTTAAAATACATCGACATGGATATTTTAATTCCTTGTCCACTCTTTCCAGTATTTTCCGAAAAACAAAAATTAGGAATAGAGAATATATGTCAAAGAAAGGTCTAACTGTTGGAATCTTTTTTTCCATTGCTATTTGATACATTTCGGTCATTCACATTAGTGAATTAGGTGAAAGTGCGGAAAGAGAGGGATTCGAACCCTCGGTAAACAAAAGCCTACATAGCAATTCCAATGCTACACCTTAAACCACTCGGCCATCTCTCCTACATAATGATTATGACCCAAAAACCGAGTGAATAGCGAGTCAGTCATAAACAATTATTGATTGGATAGGTACGACCAATCCATTCTAACTAGAAACATAGAATATTTAGCATTCCCTTGCCTTGAGTGAAATGGTGGGAATCCTTGTTTGATTTTTTTAATATCCTCCTTCCTTGGATTAGTAAACGCATATATCAAAAGCTCAGTGTGAAATTTGAATGAGATATATCTTTCTTTTTTCAAATTCAAAATTGGAGTCATTGAGGTTACACAAAATCTCCGCCAGAAAAGGAAAACGTTGAATCTAGAAAAGTATTCTCTAAGGGTAATGTGATTGAGTGAAATTCATTTTGTATCGTACAATAAAAGAATTCCATTTGTGTATGTGCTCCCGATTAAAAGAAATAAGGTACTCTATTCCATTACATACATGGATCGGGTTGAAATACCAGACCCAGTCTCTCTTGGAATCCTGAATATGCCAATAAATAATTAATTGTACTAATCCACATATGTCTCTCTCCCATCAATCGGTACTAGTTGAAGTAATGAAAAAATCCCCTATTTGTTTGATGAGAAATGTGAAACAAAAAAGAAAAAAAAAAGATCCCCCGTTGGGAATGAAATTATGCTCCACGTCCCCCTTTTCACAGAAAATGGAGAGATGAATTGATATATTTGTTGAATCCGTCGGGACTGACGGGGCTCGAACCCGCACCTTCCGCCTTGACAGGGCGGTGCTCTGACCGATTGAACTACAATCCCAGGAAAATTAGGTGTATAGCCTAAAATCAATTTAGATTCGATGTGTTGTAACAGAGACACGAATGATATACTTAGTTATTATTATTATCCAATTATATATAATTATTATAAAAAAATGTAGTAGACTCATAGTGGGATAATTCATGAATTGAATCATATAGGGCCGTTTAATTTAACTAAGTTGAACTTAATTAAACTAAAGAGTCACGCTCTTTAAATGCCCTATAAGAAAAGAAGAAGAAAGAGGCTTAATTCATCGCTTCCAATCCGATAAAGGGCTTTTTTCTTTTCCACGAAAGCTGGTCCCAACAATTGTTGCAGAGGATATAAATATGTTTATGAAAAAAAGGTAAACGCCTGGAGAGTCGTTTTTTAGTTTTTAAGCGGAATGTTCATTATCATAATAAGTAGTCGATTAGGAGAACAGTTATCTCACTATATAGTATACTCTTCCTCATCTTTCATTATTCATATTTTATGTCCTGGGACATAGATATTCTAGATACCCCATTCTATTATGAATCGACAAAGTCTTCCTAGTTCTCCATTGTTACAATCAGATCCGAAAAATGAAAAATCAATCAAAATGGACCTGAATTGAATCATGACTATATAAGCTATTCTGATATTAAGAGATTTAATATAGATTTATTTCGTGGGAGCGGACCTTTGATTTCCTTGGACCACGTAAGAATTCGTCGTCCGATTGAATCTGCTTTTTCCTGCATGCTCTATAGGAATCCATCGCTATTCCTTTCCTCCACCGATAAAGGTTCATCCCGAGCCACAAGAGTAATCTCTTTTTTTTAATTCTTTTTTCGTTTCATTATGGTAATGCAATGCAAGAGGTCGGAAATCAGGTTATTTCTGATGATGAAAAGAGCTTTTATCTTATGTGAAAATTACGAAAACCCGAAATGTCAGTAATGTTAGAAGACGGCGATAGGAATCTGATGGTCAGATGCCTACGGTCAGTATATCTTCGAAAGCTCAAACAGAGAGAATAAACGGACTACTCGAGGGCTACTTAAGCCACTTTAGTGCAAACCAGAAGGACTTACGCTGTTAAATGTTGCTCAGTCTTGCTATAACTTAACAACCAAAAAGCTCTACGTCGAACTGCAGCCCCTTCGAGTTGGCCACGGGGTAACAGCCTCTGACGCCCCACACCATTGTGACAGGAGGGGGCTTGCCCATCAGCCTACTTTGCCAAGAGGTGGCAGGAGCGCAATGACCTTAGCCCAACCTACTTAAACAACCTAAAGGCTTGGCCCGGTCTGAAAGTAGACCTTGTAGAAAAGCGGATAGGAAAGGTAGCCTATAGACTCAAGCGACCATCTCGGTGAAAATGAACCCTGTATTCCATGTGAGTAAGTTGACTTCGATTAGACCAGACCGCCCCAGAGAGGAACGTGGCCATGAGGGCACCACTAGATGTTGTAGATAAACCGACTAAAGAAGAAGTTGAGTATATCATAGCTGACCGCACCATAGGCTAGCCCATACACCCACTGCACAAGTGGAATACTACTTAGTCAAGTAAAAAGGAACAAGGTCTTACGGAATGATCACTATATCTTCGATTTTTCTTTATCTCTCCTCAATGGAAATAAGGGATGATACGTGGCGTGGTATACCTAATCGTTTAGTCAACAAGACATACGTAAGTCGACATAGCTCCATGTATATGTTGTTTGGAGCTAGAACCAATCAATAGAATGAAATGAAATAATGGTAAGCCTAGGGCGACGAACATGGCTCAAGAGTGTCTATACAAAGCCCCTCTCTTCTTCACTCAAAGAGGCAATACACCCTTTGATTGAATGGTACTTGATTCATAATGAATGATTCTTTTGAATTTATACAAACTTTCTAAAAACAATTCCACGTAGAGCGTGTCACGAGATATATTGCTATCGGACTTCTTACGGTAAGGCCAATGCACCAGCCAGCCTGTGTGGTGGCGAACACACTGTGCTCTAAGCTAAGCTATTTACCTTGTAGACGGAGGAGATATAGAAAGTGTGTCGTGCTTGATTCATAAGATTCTATAATCAATAGCACCAGTATATTATTTTACATAGCTTGCCTCTCCCATGACTTTACGGACCAACCAACCCGGATCTGCCTTCGCAAGTCTCTCTGCATTTTGGGAGAAGAGCATGCAGCAAAATCGAGCAATGGATCTTAGAATAGTTCCACTTTGAAGCACGACTCTTTCTATTTCTGTGCTGGCATTTGAGTTGTCTCCCTTCCTCTTTCAATCGAAACACTCGACGCAGATAGCTCCGGTGGCCCCCGCTTCTACCTCTATCAGGCGGCGACAGCCCCCACTCCACACCCACAGCTTAGAGGAGCTTCTCCAACACCCAAACTACAACCAAGAAAAATGCTCTCCAGAGCAATATATGATGCTAAACCGAGACCGAGATAAAGAGAGGGCTGTCCTTTTGTTGTCTCGAATTGACAAAAGCACTCATATGAAAGGTGTTAATTCCCATGTTCTTTCTAGTCTCATTTGGTTTCAAGAGCCTCCCTCTCCCTGTCCCTTACTCATCTTTTGAAAGCTGTCGTCCTGGTTTTTCTTTCCGTATGCCGGGGAAAGTACGTCACCCTTACCTTTCTACATTTATTATTATATCGAATTTCCCCAGATATCTATAAAATAGAATGAAAATCCCGGGTGGAAGCACAAACAACTGGAGAGAGAAAAAGTAGAAAAGAAAGGGGGGAAGAAGTCAAGTGCTAGTTCTTACTAAGACTTCTTTATCTAACTTTCATTTTTGAGTGGTTTCTTTGTTCTATTATTTGGATTGAAAGAAAGAAAAAACTTCCCTTTCTTTCTCTTCTTTATTTTTGTTTTATGCCTTCGACGAATTTCGGCTGTGACCAATGCCCCTTGAATTGAACTCGACGAATTGCGTTTTGCCAGACTCATCAATCAATCACAATGTTCAGCTGACTTGCACTGATAGACCCCTATTGTATTGGTATTAGGCGCCCATCTTTTTACTGTTGTCAATGAATCTCTTCCATGTTCGATTCTACTGTATGTTAGAACATTTCTGTGAATGCTATTCTGATCTAAGTGGTCTTATTCTTTATCCCGTGCTAGGAAGCATTACTCCTCTTTTCATTCCAAATTCAAGAATACTACCGATATGATTAATTGGTTTATGCGCCTCTTTTATTACTTTTTTGTATGCCCCTGTTCTTTGGATACAATTCGATCCTTCTACGGCCAAATCTCAATTTGTGGAAAGCCTTCAATGCCTTCCTTATGAAGACATAAATTTTTATTTGGGTATAGACATTATCTCTTTATTCTTCATGATATGACCACATTTTTGATCCCTATTTGCATTTTAGTGGGTTGTTCTGGTATGAGAAGTTATGGGAAAGAGTATATTACAACATTTCCAATTCGTGAATTTATAATGATCGCCATGTTCTGCATGCTGGATCTTCTACTATTCTATGTTCATCCCAAAAGTGTGCTAATCCCTATGTTGTGCGGAGCTGAGTGTCTTCTATTCGCTGGGATAAAGCCTTTCCTCTGTAGGGGCCTTATGCAGTAAACCCCCTACGGGAGGTCGTCTGTCGTCCTAAAGTAGTCCCCGCGAATCTTTCGGGAAGAGGGGTAGTCTTGTGTGTAAGCATAGCATTTCTGGTCGAACCCGCCCAACCCAACTAAGAAGAACCGAACTTGACAGACACATTTTGTTTCCTTTTGGGAGGGTACTCCGAGTAGTGGGTACCTCGTAGGACCTCGACCCGCCTACTCGGCTCTTGTATGGATATGCAGGAAGGGGTGCTCTTAGGTGTGTGTAGGGGTTGTGTTTGTTCGCGAGAAAGGATTCCTCGTCAAGTAAGTTTGGGCGGTGTGGACACACTTGCGCGAATTCAGGTAACGGCTACAAGGGAGAAATCGAAAGGAAACTGTACCCGACCAGGGATGGACGAAAACTCGTAAGCTACTGAAGGTAGGGATAATCGTCCAGGTCTTATTGTGAAAGAAAAAAGCCGCCCCGCCACAGCAGACGAGTTGCTTCCTCTATCGTCGCTGGGGAGCTCTTGGCGAGGAGACCTTAGGATAAGTTGCTAAAACAAATGGGATTGGAGGATCGACCCATTCAGATAATTCCGAAGAAAGACTGTTCGCAGCAGGTAGAGATATTTTTTTTCCTCTTCAAAACACAAGGAAATGCGGGCACGGTGGAGCTCGGCAGAGGGTTGAAGAATATGGTAGGGTCCTGTCCTTAAGATTCAGATAAGAAAAGATTTCCAAACCTTTATGCATGCACGTGCTGCATACAAGTTTCGGCCAGGATGATTGAGAAAGATTCAACCAATTTGAACCACTCACATCACAATAGTAGTAGCGTAAAGGCTGTAAGTCGGGGGGCGGCCATAACATAAGGCTATTAATTTCGCACCTCTCTATCTATAGATAGAGAGAGATCCGCTGCGTGAGCAACCCGACTATGCCTTACATGTGCTCTACAGGCCGCACGTAATCTTTCTTCCCAACGAGCCCTTTTTTTTATTTTGAAGACGGGCATTGCGTTCGGTTCGAAAGGCATGGTTTTCAGTATGTCTCCAGATAGGGCCCCACTAGTCCAGCTAGCTAGTGAGCAGTTCTTTCAGGCGGGAAGCAGGTCGGGCCCTACGGGTGGGCATCTCCCGCAATGCAAGCATCATTGTTCGACACCACCCGAGAAGCAAAAGATTCGCCAGTCCAGGCTGAAAATACATGCATGGATAGTGGTTTAATGCCAAGGCCGACGATGGAAGCTCGGGACAGAGATGTATGAGGTGGAAGTCTCACGTACGGTTCTCTGAGAAGGGTGTGGCTACCTACTGGAGTTTCAACCAAGCACCGCCGGTCAATTCCGCTTTGGGGCCACCCCTGACTCTACCATTATTATAGGGGTATAGGGTTCGAGACAAAGAAAGATCAAGGCAGCATATCAGTTGTTCCTTTATACTTTACTTGGATCTGTTTTTATGCTATTAGCTATTCTGTTGATTCTTCTCCAAACAGGAACAACCGATTTACAAATCTCATTAACCACAGAATTTAGTGAGCGGCGCCAAATCTTTCTATGGATTGCTTCTTTTGCCTCTTTCGCCGTCAAAGTGCCTATGGTACCAGTTCATATTTGGTTACCCGAAGCTCATGTAGAGGCACCTATGGCAGGATCCGTCGTCATGGCAAGAATTGCTATAAAATTGGGAACCTACGGGTTTTTAAGATTTTCAATACCCATGTTTCCCGAAGCGCGATTGCTATAATATATACTTCCTCGGACACTTTAAGGCAGATCGATCTTAAGAAGATCATTTCTTACTCTTCAGTAGCTCATATGAATCTGGTGACTATTGGTATGTTTAGTCGGGCGGTGGCCGTTAAGTCACCTATTTTGAGTTATGGACACACAAGGCCAAAACATGTGTGTCGGGCGCGTGACCCATCAACCTACTAGAAATGGGGGAGAAAGCATAGCATGTCGCAATAAAAGCTTGATTCGAGGTGGTAGCAAAACACTGCCATCTGGTCCAAAAACAAAAGCCCCTTAGCGTCCCGGGACGAGAGTGGGGGACGGCCCTACGCGCAGGCAACAGCAGCACCGGCTGTACGAAGTCAGAATCAAATCTTTCTGTTGGCTTTCCCAATTCATTCGTGAAGAATAATTCAAGGGCGTGAAGCGAGTACTTGTAGCTACTTCGCCTGCTTCTTATTATGGCGGCTATGTTTTCGTTGCGAAAATGAACGAAAAGCGAGATGAGCGTGCTATTTTCAAATCGATTGATAGATAGCCTGATTTGTTCTGATAGATCGAAAGATATAGAGAGGGAATCTCTCAAGAATAAGGGGAAATCTACTATATCTATCTATTGATGAGACAACTATCTATTCTTGATCCATCAGAAAGAAATCGATATGTATCTGATGGTGTCTACAACGTACGTAGAGCGCACAAGCGCTTTTTAGGCCAGTACTGTTCTCTTATCCTTCGGTCCAATACACTGGTCTCATCTCATGTAGGGAAAAGCCAAAATGTAGTTGTCTTGTTCGCCGCTTTGACGCATTCCCTTCTCTCCCCGGTATCGTCCGACACAGAAAGAAAGAGCGTAGAGCCCCGTCCCGACCTGTAGGTCCACTAACGTAAAGCAAGGAGTTGAGCCTGAACTGGAAAACAAAGTCACTTTATGAACCATACTTCCTACAGCTAACATGTGTCCAGTCTAGCGGGAACGCGTAGCCAAACGAACCTGAGCTGCTATACTGAATCCGCGCTGGCCATCGGGGGCCGAGTGGTAAGGCAATCATCCGCAGGGGAACAGATCACTCATTCTTCCATTGAGGATAGGTGCACGAATGACAACTCTAAACGTCACACATCTGCCGCCTACCTACCGTTTAGTTGGCACCAGTGAGATCCAGCTAAGGTAAGGAATTTCGTGTCGCGGCTGCTCCACTCCGCTGTGCTGCAGTCTTATGAACTGAACTTCGTTGCCTTCCCACGCACGAAGCGAATGGGCGCTGTGCCGTGGGTCAGTATCGGGGTGGGGAGCGAAGAGAGACCAGAAGAATGATTCAGTTGGATCGACGAGCTTTTTCAGCCCATAAACAAAGAATCAATGGAATGTCTATCTATCCATGAACATCTATTCTATCAGTATATCTAGGGGATCTCCCTATACATATAGATTTGTTTTATGGAATGATATGATCGGCTAGCCGTAGCCGTATATCAGCTACGCTTAATGCGGTATTTCTGTTGGATCAGATCTTTTGGGAAGCTTTTGGACCTAGCGAAAAGGGCTATAAGCCTTCACGCAAGCAAGCGCGAGAGAAGCAGAGCACGAAACTACCGCTTCCCCTGATCGACTAAAATACAACAATCATGACCTACTTTGATTCAAAAGAAAGGCGAAGGGTTTGGCAACAAGAAAACGGCTTTCTATCATAGTTGCAAGGGTTCCAAACCTTAACTACTTAAGTACCAAAGGCTGCTTTTGGTTGGTTTCATAATGGGGCTATTCACTACAAGCTATCAGCGCTCAGCGCTGTCTTAGATTGAATGTTGACTTATCTTATTGCCGTTCAATCTCTAAGGTGGGTTTCCGCTGAGAACAAAATAGTGTTCGTGTGCAAAGGTGAACAATGCCCTAGCTTCTAGAGTTTGCTGCTTTTCCCAAGCCGGAGAAGGGCTTATACTGCTCGCCTTTGTTTGATATGTTCATTCAGCACCAATACAAACTAAAACTACACTAAAGTGGAAGGCCCAGTATAGAATCTAGAAGTAGCTAGCCTATAGTAGTCGGCCTAACCAAAGCCTCACGACAACATAAAATTAGCCTTATGAATTGAATCTTAAGTAGGGGCTTAGCCCGCCCGCCTACCAATCAAAGAGGCTGAGAGTAAGCGTAAGCTCACCCGGAAGCTCGAAGACCTTCCATTCATTCGCTTTGCGGGAGCCACACAATACATAGGTGCAAGTCAGAAGGCCCATACTACCTGCCTAACCCTTCACTCCGAGGGACCGTAGATTGGAAAGCGCCTTCTAAACCACCCCATTCATCCAAAAGAGAAGGGAAGGGGACTATGTATTTTCATGACCCCTGCAGATTTAACCCTATATATACCTGGAGCCACTCCACTAGCGGTCCTCCCACCACGCCGCAGAATGGGAGCTCGTGTGGAACCATTTATTCTGGTGTAACGACGGTAGAATGTAACAAAATATTATGGCCGTCTAACATATGAGACGGAGGTACGGTAAACTCAGCCAAAATAAGAGACCCGAAGGGCTCGGAGCGCACAATCCTATCCTATCCGAGTCCGAGTTTACCCCTTCCACTTCGGACAACCGTCCATAGCATCTTAAGGAGGACCCCCCTTTGGAGGTACAAAAAGAGTACGGTACATAGGAGGTTGGTCTTTCTCAACGTGGTGTATAGCATGAAAAACCTTTCGATACAAGATAGGGCCGTTCACATGAAAGAAAAAAATGAATCCTTTCTTATCCTCTTTCTCGAGAGGGAAAGAGAAAGAGGGTCTTATGGAGGAAGGGGTGAGGGGAAAGGCTTGGGCCTACCTATCCCGATAGGACCCCATAAAAAAACGGGAGCTGTTGAGAGGTTCCATATTGCTGAGACGAAGGACAGCACTTCTAAACGTGATCGTAGTATGCCACGTCGTCTCGTCCCCGCTGCATCGAAGAGTACCTATGCACTATGTTCCAGTTCACTGATAAGGAAGATAGCGTTGGTGTGGGGGTCTACAATGTGATACTAAAGTATAACCGGGGGAGATACATTGTCACGCCCCAAATCGAGGAACATGACCGGCGCCTGACCGGGTTGCCCCAGTCAAGCGGACCTGGGTGCCTTTCATTCCCACGCGTTACCCCTGTGTTGACTGTTTCTCATTAACCAAATATATTACTAATCATAATTGATTTCACATTAAACAAATAAAATGATACAAGTGATTCATTAACAAGATTTCAATTTTTACAACGCCCGACATAACACCATATATATACATAAGACTGGAGTCCCACAGTTTACATGTCTACTAGAGCCTCTAGGATACAAAAAGAGAAATACAATACTTGCCGGTAACAAGGCTCCGGCTATACCTTACAAAACCAAAATGAAATCTAAACCGAGTGGCATGAACCACACAAGGCCCCGAGGAAGAAAGGGGCTCACCAAAACGGGCAGTGGAAGGAGAAGGATACTACTGCCGGTAAGCTGAAGTGCCTGCTACTGATCCACCTACAATCATGACACGAATGTAGCGCCCCGGCAAAAGGGACGTCAGTACACTTGAATTGTACTGGTATGTATGGACAAACTTTGTCCCAAGTAAACTCAAGCCATTAAATTACATCAACAATTAATTAAGCCAGCCAACCATGTTTCCACATTTTCCTCATTTCAAATAATTCTCACACAAAGCACTTTCTACAATCAACCAATTTAACAATAACCAATCAATCACGTAAAGCACAAGTAGTCAAACAAAGGGGCAATCAGTGCCCCACAGGTTGCAAACTCTCCTGCTGTCTCCTTTCACAATTTCACATTATTGATTTTTGTATCAATTTTCAATAGCGATTTCGATCGCTTTCCATCCTCATTGCCCCTGACCACCCTTATTACCTCGGCCACCCTTATCACCCCAACCCACACCTTATTTCACCACGTTGCGGCACGCAACACGACCCCGCCTTACAGTTGAAAACACAACAATTTCAAACAGAGCAGATAAGGTACTACACACAATTTCAACAAGTTCAAATAAGTAACTTACACATTGGTTCATGTTCTCAATTTCTTCTCAATTCAATATCACTACCATGTTACAATATTTCCACAATTCAAGTGTTTCATCTCTTTCCACAATAAACCAATTGCCAAGTGTTTCATTTGTTTTCCACAAGGTGCCATATAGGCCATCATAGTCATTATTCACAATTCTTTTGCCAAATTAAACTCTCATTTTACATCACTCATAGCTCGACAACAAACTTTGAATATCCAACAACAACATCAAGAATTTCACACAATTTGTCAATTTAACACGAAACAAACAAACTTCACACATATAGGCGATTTCACAAGAATCAAAATTAGCCATACATACCTGGTGATGATTTTTTTTTCCTCCTACTTTATTCTTACACAAGATATCCTACTCTTGCCAACCTTGTTCTTGAAGACTCTTACTTCTACTCACTTCTTTTTACTAGAAATCAAATTAAATAATCATGCATGAGTGTAAAAATTCTATTTTTAAAAGCTATTATATGCAAACCTCTCTTTACCCAATTAAAACTGAAAATCAAAGAAAATAGTTAGGGTTTTTACCTTGAAAAGATTGGGGATGTTGAATCTTTGCCCTAAAATCCTTGGAATTAAGTAGTTGGAACAATCTTTGAAGATGAAGAACTTCTCTCTCTAAAAACCCTCTCTTCTCTCTCTAATTTTGGTGAGATGATATGATAAAATGAAGAAGAAAGGTGTTATATTAAAGAAGAGATCAGGTCAAAATGTTACAAAAATCTGGGCCGGGGTCAATTATGCGGTGCACTATGCGACCGCAGAATAAACATGCGGTCCGCATAGTGACCGCAGAATTGCCCCAAATTTTATACAGGGTTCCTGTTAAGGAATGCGGTCACTATGCGGACCGCATGTTGATTCTGCGGTCGCAAAAGTGCACCGCAGATTTGACATGCGATCGCATATCGACCGCACTTTTGACACGATTTTGGGCAACTCTCTGGAACGTTTTGCGGCAAGAATGCGGTCCGCATGTCAGGTTTGCGGTCGCATTCTTGACCGCATATTTGACATTTTTCGGAAAAATTAATTCTCTACATTTTTGAAACTTAAATCACTACCAAGGGTCCGAACCGCGGCGAGCTTGCTCGCCGCGAAGAATTCTACGCATTCCTAACACATTATTCGGACCATGACACCACAACTACTAGGTTTTATGCACAAAAATTTTACGGGGCCTTACATCCTCCCCCCTTAAGATCATTCGTCCTCGAATGAGGATTTTGAAATAAATGAGTTGGTTTTGAAAGACCTGATATGCAACCATCAAAATTTTGACTAACTCTTATATTTTAGAAAATTTCGCCAGAGTTTCCTTTGTATTATGGACATATCCACCTGTCAGAGGGCCCCCGAAACACATTACCAAACAACAATATACAACTACAACACTTTCCACAACTGGTATACACTTTCTTACCTCAACGAATGCACATATTCTATCACATTGTTACAATTGCACATAGACTAGTCACTTCAATGAATTCTTACCTTATTTAACCATTTTAACACATCATGTACACTTAACAAACCATTACCAATCTACACTTACTATTAGTTGTTTATTTAACACCCAAATATTTAAAAGGATTTCATTTATGAAGAAAAGTTCAAGTGACCCAGGGCAACAACACATTAAATTCATTACAAAATGAAGGAGACTTCAGTAACACTAAGAGAGAAATGACTTGGACAAAATGACAATTACTAGGAGTAGAAGGGTCACCTAATTTCTTCTAGGCTTGATCAAACAAATTGGGGTACTTTTCTTTCATCTCTTTTTCCCCTTCCCATGTGGCCTCCTCAACTTGTTGACTTCGCCACAATACTTTAACAGAGGCAACTTCCTTATTTCTCAACTTACGGACTTGCCTATCAAGAATGGCAACTAGAACTTCTTCATATGACAAATCTTCATTAACCTCTATAGCTTCGACCGGCATGATGGTGGATGGATCTCCAATCACTTTCTTCAACATGGACACATGGAATACCGGATGCACTGATGACATCTCATGAGGCAACTCTAGCCTATAAGCAACTTGACCAATCCTTTGAACGATCCGATATGGCCCGACATACCTAGGACTCAATTTCCTTTTCTTTCCGAATCGCATGACTCCCTTCATAGGAGATACCCTCAAGAACACCCAATCATCGACTTGAAACTCCAAATCCCTTCGACGAACGTCTGCATAGGACTTTTGACGACTCTGTGCTGTTTTCATTCTCTCCTGAATAACCTTGACCTTTTCCATAGCTTCGTACACCATATCCGGCCCTAGCAATTCCGCTTCACCTACCTCAAACCACCCGATTGGCGATCTACATCTTCTCCCGTACAATGCCTCAAATGGGGCCATCTGAATGCTAGCATGATAGCTGTTATTGTAAGCAAATTCTATCAGTGGCAAGTGTTCATCCCAATTACCTTTAAAATCTAAGACACAAGCCCGCAACATATCTTCAAGCGTCTGAATGGTCCGCTCGGCCTGTCCATCGGTCTGTGGATGGAAAGCTGTGCTGAGATTCACCTGAGTTCCCAAACCTTGCTAAAATTTTTTCCAAAAGTTAGCGGTGAACTGAGCCCCGCGATCTGAGATGATAGAAAGTGGAGTGCCATGAAGCCTTACTATCTCCTTGATGTACAATCTTGCATATTGCTCCGCGGTATCAGTGGACTTGACAGGCAGGAAGTGAGCTGATTTGGTGAGTCGATCTACTATCACCCATACTGAATCGAACTTACGCCGAGTGCGAGGTAACCCCACCACGAAATCCATATTGATCATCTCCCATTTCCACCTTGGTATTTCTATAAGCTGAGTTAATCCACCAGGCCGTTGATGCTCGGCCTTCACTTGTTGACAGTTCGGACATTTAGCTACAAAGCCTGCCACATCCCTTTTCATACCGTTCCACCAATAAATCTCCTTGAGATCGTGATACATTTTCGTTGAACCAGGGTGCACAGAATACCTGGGAGTATGAGCCTCTGCCATCACTCTTTCCCGAAGCTCGTCCACATCCGGAACACATAGTCTATCTTGACACCGCAACACACCATCTTCGCTGCTGAGTACAAATGCTGAGGTCTTGTCATTCATGACTGCTTCCTTCACCCGAACCAATGCTGGATCCATGAACTGTTTTTCCTTGATTTCCGCGACCAATGATGATTCTGCTCCATTATGCACCAAGATATCCCCCTCGTCCGACGCCGAAATACGAACCCCCAAGCTGGCTAATTGGTAGACCTCTCGAGCCAGGGGTCTCTGATCCATACCCAAATGAGCCAAACTACCCATGGATTTCCGACTAAGAGCGTCGGCTACCACATTTGCCTTCCCTGGATGGTATAATATGTCCATATCATAGTCCTTGAGTAGTTCTAACCACCGCCGCTGTCTCAGATTCAGCTCTTTCTGCTTGAACAAATACTGGAGGCTCTTGTGGTCCGAAAACACATCTACATGAACCCCATAAAGATAGTGTCGCCATATTTTCAAGGCAAACACAACAGCTGCAAGTTCCAAATCATGCGTCGGATAATTCTTCTCATGGTTCTTGAGTTGTTTGGAAGCATAAGCTATAACCTTTCCGTGCTGCATCAATACACACCCCAAACCGACTCTGGAGGCATCACAATAAACTACAAATCCCTCTGTGCCTTCTGGCAAGGCCAATACTGGTGCCGAGGTCAATCTTGACTTCAATTCTTGGAAACTTTTCTCACATGCTTCGGACCACTGGAACTTAACTGCTTTCCGCGTCAATTTAGTCAATGGGGAGGCGAGGGTTGAGAATCCCTCTACAAACCTCCGATAGTACCCTGCCAGGACCCAAAAAGCTGCGAATCTCTGTCGGGGTCGTGGGTCTAGGCCAATCTTTCACTGCTGCAATCTTCTGAGCATCCACCATAATTCCCTCACTAGAAATAACATGCCCTAGAAAAGCTACGGACTTCAACCAAAACTCACATTTTGAGAACTTGGCATACAATTGATGCTGAAGAAGGGTCTGCAATGCTGCTCTGAGGTGAACGGCATGATCCTCCCTGCTCCGAGAGTAGATGAGGATATCGTCAATGAATACAATCATAAAGGAATCTAGGAATGGCTTGAAAACCCGATTCATAAGGTCCATGAAAGCTGTTGGGGCATTGGTTAGCCCAAAAGACATGACCAAAAACTCGAAGTGATCATAACGAGTTCTGAAGGCGGTCTTAGGAATATCCTGCTCCCTGATTTTCAACTGGTGGTACCCAGACCGTAAATCAATCTTTGAGAAGAACTTCGCTCCCTGCAATTGGTCAAACGGATCATCCACTCGAGGCAAAGGATATTTATTCTTGATGGTGACTTTGTTGAGCTGCCGATAATCAATACACATTCGAAGTGACCCATCCTTCTTCTTGACAAAAAGAACCGGAGCACCCCACGGCGACACACTCGGTCGTATGAACCCTTTCTCTAATAAATCCCTCACCTGCTCCTTTAACTCCCTTAACTCTGCTGGCGCCATTCTGTATGGTGGAATGGATATTGGCTGAGTATCCGGCATTACATCGATCCCGAAATCAATCTCCCTATCCGGCGGGATGCCTGGAAGCTCATCTGGAAACACTTCAGGAAATTCATTCACAATTGGTACGGACTCGAGGGTAGGCACCTCCGAGGTGGTGTCCGTTACCCGAACCAGGTGATAGATACACCCTTTCTTAATCATCTTCGAAGCCTTAAGGTAGGAAATAAACCTACCCCTTGGCACTACACCATTTCCTCTCCATTCAATAACCGGCTCGTTAGGGAACTCGAGCCTCATAACTCTCGTTCGACAGTCAAGTTTGGCAAAGCACGAATAGAGCCAATCCATCCCCATAATTACATCAAAATCTACCATCCCAAGCTCAATAAGATCGGCCGTGGTATCACGACCACCCACCGTAACAACACAATTCCTATAGACTCGTGAGGCTGTAATAGAATCACCGATAGGTGTCGACACAGAGAACGGCTCATGAAGCTGTTCGGGTTCTATCCCAAAGCTTGAAGCAATGAATGGAGTAACATAAGACAAGGAGGACCCCGGATCAATAAGGGCATAGCAATCAATAGTTTGAACAGACAGGATACCTGTAACAACATCTGGAGAAGCCTCGGCATTCTGGCGGTCACTCAATGCATAGAATCGGCTAGGTCCACCCCTACCCCGAGCTCCACCCCTAGCTGCACCACGCCCTACTGCTGCTGGAGTACGCGCTGATGATGTAGCAGCTGAAGAACCGGATGACTGAGCAGATCCCCTACCTATACCCTGACGGGGTGCACGACAGTCTCGCTGAATGTGACCTCTCACCCCGCACCCGAAGCACACCGGAAGGTCAAGGTAGCATGTCTCTGTATGAAATCTCCCACACTTGGGGCATGTAGGTCTCCCCTGCTGCTGGGATCTCACCCCAGGATGACCAGACTGACGAGACCTCCTGCTGTCCGAACCAGGTCTCGAGTAACTGCCCTGCTGATGACTGTGCACGGATGGCGGTGCACTCGCGGAGGACTGAGCATATGACTGGGATGGCCCTGATGACCCCCTCCCTGGAAGTGATCTCCCTGAACGACCCATTGACCGGGCCCTGCTGCTACTTTCTCTTTCTGCACGAATCTTCAATTTCCTGGCCTCTGTGGCCTGAGCAAACCCCACAATCCTCCCATAGTTCATGTCTGAGTGCAAAGCTGCTGTGGCGGCCTCATTCACCACCAAAGGGCTAAGGCCCTGAACAAACCGTCGAACCCGGGCATCCATGGTCGACACTAAATGAGGAGCGTACTTGGACAACCTTACGAACTCCATGTGATACTCCCAAACACTCATATTGCCCTGTTTGAGAACCTCGAACTCAGTGGCACGGGCTGCCATTGCCTCCGCAGGTAAGAAGTGGTCCATAAATGCATCTACGAACTCATCCCATCTGGCCGGAGAGCTCCCTTCCTCACGGGAATCCTCCCACATTTCGAACCATGAACGTGCCGCTCCCTTCAGCTTGTAAGAGGCCAACTCTACCCCCTCTATATCTGTAGCCTTCATCACTCTGAGGGTCTTGTATATCTCATCAAGGAATTCCTGTGGGTCAGCCTCTGGATCGGTGCCTGAAAATTCTGGAGGGGCCAATCGCAAGAATTGATGGACTCTGGAGCCAAAGGAATCTCCCTGTCCGCTGGAGGATGCAGGGGCATCATGGGATCTCTGGGCCTGGGCGGCCACTAACCGTGTTAACATATGGATGGCTCCCCTAAGTTCTTCATTAGAGATACCAGAGCCCGAAGCGGGAACTGTGTCTGAGTCAGGAACACCGGCAGGAGGAATGGTAGCATCCTCTGCCGCAGCTGGAATAGGGACACTTGGGTTTTGAACAGATGGGCCAGGCAAATTCGGGACTGGTGGGTCATTCTCTCCCACGGCATCGGGTACATGATTAATAGCTGCACTTGGGTCGGCATTGGCCCTAAGGCCGAGTCTAGCCTTCTTCTTAGGTGCCATATTCTGAAAATTTGGGAACAAGGCACGAATTAGACACAGATATCTCCACATTGTACTTTACCGCACGATATAGATTATCAAAGAAGTAGGTAAATTCCTAAATGCCCGTGTAGCCCCCTACTTATATGATGTGGTCGACAACACACCTATAAGAAGGGCACTACTAGACACGGCTCCGAGACATCCTAGGACACTTTAAAACCTTAAGCTCGGATACCAAGTTTGTCACGCCCCAAATCGAGGAACATGACCGGCGCCTGACCGGGTTGCCCCAGTCAAGCGGACCTGGGTGCCTTTCATTCCCACGCGTTACCCCTGTGTTGACCGTTTCTCATTAACCAAATATATTACTAATCATAATTGATTTCACATTAAACAAATAAAACGATACGAGTGATTCATTAACAAGATTTCAATTTTTACAACGCCCGACATAACACCATATATATACATAAGACTAGAGTCCCACAGTTTACATGTCTACAGAGCCTCTAGGATACAAAAAGAGAAATACAATACTTGCCGGTAACAAGGCTCCGGCTATACCTTACACAACAAAAATGAAATCTAAACCGAGTGGCATGAACCACACAAGGCCCCGAGGAAGAAAGGGGCTCACCAAAACGGGCAGTGGAAGGAGAAGGATACTACCGCCGATGAGCTGAAGTGCCTGCTACTGATCCACCTACAATCATGACACGAATGTAGCGCCCCCGGCAAAAGGGACGTCAGTACACTTGAATTGTACTGGTATGTATGGACAAACTTTGTCCCAAGTAAACTCAAGCCATTAAATTACATCAACAATTAATTAAGCCGGCCAACCATGTTTCCACATTTTCCTCATTTCAAATAATTCTCACACAAAGCACTTTCTACAATCAACCAATTTAACAATAACCAATCAATCACGTAAAGCACAAGTAGTCAAACAAAGGGGCAATCGGTGCCCCACAGGTTGCAAACTCTCCTGCTGTGTCTCCTTTCACAATTTCACATTATTGATTTTTGTATCAATTTTCAATAGCGATTTCGATCGCTTTCCATCCTTATTGCCCCCGACCACCCTTATTACCTCGGCCACCCTTATCACCCCAACCCACACCTTATTTCACCACGTTGCGGCGCGCAACACGACCCCGCCTTACAGTTGAAAACACAACAATTTCAAACAGCAGATAAGGTACTACACACAATTTCAACAAGTTCCAATAAGTAACTTACACATTGGTTCATGTTCTCAATTTCTTCTCAATTCAATATCACTACCATGTTACAATATTTCCACAATTCAAGTGTTTCATCTCTTTCCACAATAAACCAATTGCCAAGTGTTTCGTTTGTTTTCCACAAGGTGCCATATAGGCCATCATAGTCATTATTCACAATTCTTTTGCCAAATTAAACTCTCATTTTACATCACTCATAGCTCGACAACAAACTTTGAATATCCAACAACAACATCAAGAATTTCACACAATTTGTCAATTTAACAAGAAACAAACAAACTTCACACATATAGGCGATTTCACAAGAATCAAAATTAGCCATACATACCTGGTGATGATTTTTCTTCCTACCTACTTTATGCTTACACAAGATATCCTACTCTTGCCAACCTTGTTCTTGAAGACTCTTACTTCTACTCACTTCTTTTTACTAGAAATCAAGATAAATAATCATGCATGAGTGTAAAAATTCTATTTTTAAAAGCTATTATATGCAAACCTCTCTTTACCCAATTAAAACTGAAAATCAAAGAAAATAGTTAGGGTTTTTACCTTGAAAAGATTGGGGATGTTGAATCTTTGCCCTAGAATACTTGGAATTAAGTAGTTGGAACAATCTTTGAAGATGAAGAACTTCTCTCTCTAAAAACCCTCTCTTCTCTCTCTAATTTTGGTGAGATGATATGATAAAATGAAGAAGAAAGGTGTTATATTAAAGAAGAGATCGGGTCAAAATGTTACAAAAATCGGGGCCGGGGTCAATTATGCGGTGCACTATGCGACCGCAGAATCAACATGCGGTCCGCATAGTGACCGCAGAATTGCCCCAAATTTTATACAGGTTCTGTTAAGGAATGCGGTCACTATGCGGACCGCATGTTGATTCTGCGGTCACAAAAGTGCACCGTAGATTTGACATGTGATCGCATATCGACCGCACTTTTGACACGATTTTGGGCAACTCTCTGGAATGTTTTGCGGCAAGAATGCGGTCCGCATGTCAGGTTTGTGGTCGCATTCTTGACCGCATATTTGACATTTTTCGGAAAAATTAATTCTCTACATTTTTGAAACTTAAATCACTACCAAGGGTCCGAACCGCGGCGAGCTAGCTCGCCGCGAAGAATTCTACGCATTCCTAACACATTATTCGGACCATGACACCACAACTACTAGGTTTTATGCACAAAAATTTTACGGGGCTTTACATACATGCTAACTATGGGTAGGAAGCAGGAACCATTATGTAAAAAATTTTGGGGGGTTACAGATCTCTTATACTACCATCGATCGACAGAGCCGAACGACCAGAAAAAGAAGTTAAGTTAGAAAGCCGTATGATAGGTGGTAACTATCTTGTACGGTTCGGGGGGAATTGGAGGTAGCATTCTACCGATGTCAAGTCATGGAATGGTTTCTTCAGCCCTTTTTCTATGTGTTGGTGTTCTATATGACCGACATAAGACTCGACTTGTTAGATATTACGGATGTTCAGTGAGCACCATGCCAAATCTCTCGACCATTTTCTTCTCTTCCACTTTGGCCAATATGAGTTCACCTGGTACTAGCAGCTTTATTGGGGAATTTCTCATCTTAGTAGGAAATTTCCAAAGAAATAGCTTAGTAGCCACATTAGCAGCGCTTGGGATGATTTAGGCACGACCTATTCCCTTTGGCTATATAATCGTGCGGTTTCTGGGAATTTAAAACCCGTTTTCCTCCATAAAGTCTCCTATCCAAATGGTAGAGAAGTTTCCATATTTATACCTTTCTTGTTGGTGGGGCTACCATACGTTAAACTACCAAATAAACTAGGGTAAACATTGTAGGTGCTAGCGATGGGATGGACGCGACTTCTCTCAGTTGGTTTAGGTGGCATAGCCCGTTGCATAAGTCCCCCCCTTTTTTAATGCATTTCTTTAGTCTTTAGGGAGCCAAAGCTTAACTTTGCTAAACTAATAAATAAGGCTCGCGCTAGGAGCTTACCTTTTTTGGCTGTAGGGTTGCGGTGGCTTACTGGGTGAGACTAATAGAAAGAAAGGACGGGGGGCAACCATGCATGGTACTTCTCGACCTTGTCTCCGATGGATAGTTGAACTAGCGACTCATGAATGTTGCCGGGTTGGACGAGCCAATAACTCGAAGGTGTTCGGTCTGTTTTTTGAGCAAGAATCACAGCCTTACCTTATCTTCACCATGATACGGTCTCCAAGTTTTTATGGCAGAGCACGAGGAGATTTATCATCAATATAATGATTGGAATGGAAACCAGAAGCACGACTGGGGTCCTCGTGCTCCAAGATAATCAAACCATCAATAACAGTAACGTATGCATGAGACTTTTTGGTAGTACCGGTGAACCAGATGGCCGCGGCGATGGAATCTAGGATGGAGGACTTGTAGTATCTCTCTAGATCTGGCAAAAGCGAAAGACCCCCTAACATAATTCAAATGGAGGCTGACCGCTGAGCCCACACTGTCCTCGAGGTACGGGCCCCAGTGGTTGCGAGCGGGAGCTGCCATAGCTTATGGCTATAGCAATGGGAGGGCCCCAGTAGAGAGAAAATTCTGGATAACGAGTGCTCCGCGTGCCAACCGGGCGGCAGGAGCAGCGGGCAAGTGTTTGGTAAGCCAACAACCCAGTGAACCGGGCGGGGCACTCGAAGAAAGGGGGCACACTAAGCAAGTACGAGAAATTGGTCCCGCTCCACTTTCTTAAAAGCAAGGACCACTACGGGAGGTCAAACCAAGGATCTATGGAAGTGGGAGCTCATCCCCGGTCAATATTGGATCAAACAATAGAGGGTCGTAGCACTGACCTCTTTTTTTTATTGATTCAATACAATAGAGGAATAGATCGTACAGTTCCCTACCTAGACAAACTCTCAACGGATCCTCCGCGCGCTGGGAATACCTCTTCTGTGCGTCTTTCTCGTGGCGGGAACAGAAAAACAGGGAATGACCCGGCCCAGGGAGAGCTTTATTTATTTAAGAGAGAATGTGGAGTGAATCGAATTTCGTTTCCATTCTTTGGGGGGTTCCGGGCACCTCTCAATCTTTTTCTACGTTGAGAAGGGGGAAGGATTCTAAATCAATGAACATTAATGAACCATCATTGATGGACGTTGCACATGACACAATCAATTCGACTCAAGGTCTGGCGCTAATAGAAGTTGCTTACTTTCCTAGTAGCGAAGGAAAAGGCAGGGTTTTTTTCGTAGTAATAGTGGGCGGGTCTCATGAGATCTATGCCGGCCGTCGGAATCAAACGAAGGTCGAAGGACCATTGTATTCATTAAGGGGCATAGGAATGTCCTCAGGCTGAAGAGTGTCCACACGAGTTCGTTGAGGTGTTTACACAGGCCTGTGGTCCTCTTTTATATTCTGTCGAGAGTTCGGATTGCTCCACCTAAGTAGAACGAAAAGAAGGAATTAGAAAAGAAAAGGGGGAGCTATTGTGAAGCCTAGAAAGGCGGAAGCAGAAAATCGCTTATACAGAGTTCCCCAACAGCGGCTTAGCTTAGTAGCAACACTCCTTCTACTGGCGTGGCACTGGTGGATGCTTCTGATCAATAGAACACGAAAGGGGGGAAAAAAAGCATATGATGAGCATCTATTTGAGTCGATCATTTCCAAGATCTAATTCCAGTTTTTTCTTATGTAGTGGAAACGCCTTACAATTTGAAGTTTTACGCTTAAGGGAAGAAATGTTCTTGGTAGATGCAGGACTTGGGACCCCTAGAATTTGTATGCAAGATGAGCCTACACGAGTGCCAATCAACCGAGCAACCAGGTTTGAGAATAAGGTGGGATTCCTGGATCTAGTGGCCAGTGAATCACTGATCAAAGAGCATATTTTAGAGAGATTCTTCATCGATCTAGTGGCCGGTGAATCACTGATCAAAGAGCGAGCAGCCGCTAGGTTTAATGATTTGGTGGGATCTACAGATGTAGTGGCTGGTGAACCGCTTCTTCTTCTTCCACGAAGATTCAGAAAAAACCGAGCTTGAATTGAACTGAACAAGATTTGGCGAACGAATACAAAGGTCAAAGGCTTTATTATTGAGAAAGTAAAAGGAGGTTATTCAGTAGCCATCGCAGGTTTCATTACTTTTCTTCCATTCCGTCACAGAAGGAAAAGGATATCGAATGATCGATTTACCATTGAGATCATTAACCCCAAAAAGACGAATATTGTGGTGTTCTAACAGCGGCAGATCAAAGAAGAACTTGATGAGCGAAATCCGCTAACAAAAAAAAGAGAACTTTTTGATTTCCGATGCCTACCCTCCCCTCATAACCTAGGATTAGTAGTGATAGGGCTGATGTGATATCTCGAAAACTAGATTTGATGGTATCTGTAGAGTGGATCTTGCGGGAGTCATTTGGGTTGTATGCCACGAATTCCCTATGGACAAGGGGACAAGTGAATCATCGCTTTTGGGCGCAGACAGCCCTCTACCATCTATCCCATTGCATTCCATCGTCTCATATTGTACTGTGCCATATTAGACCAGATAGATCTATTGAGTGAGAGAAAGGGAGAAAACTTAAATTAGATATTCTTTTTATATTGATAGGGATCCCCATTCATTCCAAGATTCCCGTCACTACGGACTGATTGTCCCTACCTAACTACATGGTAGTGTTCTATGGAGCGCAATTGCTAGAGCACGGGAGAATAAAGAGTTATGATTTCAGCAAGAGCAGCCAGACGGACTACTATAGTGAGTCTAGTGACTACTAGAGTAGAGTTAAGTCAAAAGGTATGGTATAGCAGCCTTTCCGAGCGAGCCTCTGGGATCTCCTGTAAATCCCCATTATATGGTAAATGGAGGATATTAGGGGAAGCAGTGAGTCGAGATTCCCATGCAGAGAGCCAGATGAGGTGAGACCCTCACATCCGGTTAGGAGGGCGGGGATATCCCGACCCTACTATCATTATGCCTTTGCAATGTTACTTGGTTCAACTCTATTTGTGACATTTTCTCGTATGTGGGACTCTCTATCTTCTTGGGTAGATAATCGATCGTCTTTTATTTAGATAGTGAGTAGTTTTTATAATAATAAGTCAAGTCAATAATAAGAGAACTGGAGGAGTGAAAGCCACTTGACTCTAAGGAAAGGAGTGAAAAACCAGGATGGCTTGTTAAGCAAGCAATCCGTTATGTGGGCGCCAACTCCAAGTTCCTTCTCTTCTTTCTTTTTTCAAGTCACGATCAGAATGATGACATTCTTTTTTGGTTTAGAAAGGAGAAGGGAAAAGGCCAATTTGCACCACCATCCTTCCCCAAAGATTCGGTTAGTGTGCAAAGACTTCTACTTTCCTTAGCCAACTTTCTTGCCTTACGAAAATTCATTTCATTTTCCCGAGAAGTTTTGAAAAAAGCCGCTTCCTCCTTGAAGGCATAAGGAAGAGCCTATTCATGTGCAGTTGATTCTCGAATGAAGCGAAGAATGACAGCGGATCTCCATTTTAGTAGTCCTAGCTATCCACTCCACTATGTGGTAGAGTGTTCGTCCCCACCCCTTCGTAGGGGTAACTTCGTTTTTAATTTAGAGAAGGACTCCGAAGTGACTCCCCTCGATTCTAGATCCGAAAGAAGAGTATGGAGTTTCTCCAAGGAATGCTCTCCCGGGGTGGTATGCGGATTCTCGAGGACCCGAGCTCCACCTCCCATCCAATCGCCCTACTACAAAATAAGGCGAGGGATCGACGCCCCACAGAGAACCCAACCTTTTCAAGTAGGGCCTGAAAGAAATAAATCAAACCAATTTTCAGACAAAGAAGATAAAAAAAGAAAAGTATAGTGGATAGGAAAGCACTGGAGATTCTATGGGAAATTGAAAATGTCGAATTAATCTGTGGCATATAAATAGGAAGATGAGGAGATAAGGGGCGAAGGATATTCATTATATTCAGAAAGATTTATGTTCATTCGCTCTGCTCGTAGAGCAGTATACCGAAAAAATGAAACGACTACCTTACTTAAGCAATTCTTCTTATTCTTATTATTTCTTAGTTGAATTTCCTATATTGGTTTTTTCTTTATTTTATGAATGTTATAACTCCTAATTCTTTGGTAGCGGACCTCTTTGATAGTTCGACCGTTATCCCCCGTCTAACTCAACTATTCGACTGTACGAGTGTATTGCGAGAGAAAGGAGGGATGACACCTTGCTTTACCATCTGGCGGTTGAAAACAAAAGTGCTTCCAGGTACGCGGCTGTTAGGCTCATCTAAGGCGTATTTACGGAAGTAGCAGGGAACTTGACCGTCAAGTTTGAAAAAAGCTGGCCAAGCCTGTGTCACTTTCTTATGTTAGGAAAAAGGAATATCAAAGATGTATAGGGCCGATACGCGAAAGATCAAATCATAGAGATAGCGGATCTTAAGAGGCGGAAGAAAAGGAACCTCGGCGACCCAGAGATCGCGGAGTCCGCGCCCGTGCCGAAAGTGAAGAAGCATTCCTCTCCTTTCAATCGAGCATTCCCGCCCTTTAGCACTTCCCTTCCCTTTCCCTAGGGCTTTTCTTCTCTTCTTCTCTAAAGGCAGTGAAAGCCATCTGATATGGGGCTTTCTCCTGTAATCTGTCTCTCGATAAGAAGCTTTCTTTTGATCTGGGTTAATCTCGTCTTCTTGAAGAAATATTGATTCCTAAACCTAGTAAAGGAAAGCGATTCTACTCCAATTGCATTCATCAGTCGGATGAGAGTAAGATTAGAAAGGAAGCCGAGAGGAAGAATGGAGTATAGCATTACCTCTAGAGTACAACCCGGAGCCTTTTTTTCGTAAACCCTACTCCTGCGCCCCTCAATCCCATATCTACTACTTAGTCAAGCCATTAACTACTTCTATATCTTAGAACAACCCTGCTCTCTAATCGATATTTTATAGTCTACATATCTGTCACGCCCCAAATCGAGGGACATGACCGGCGCCTGACCGGGTTGCCCCAGTCAAGCGGACCTGGGTGCCTTCCATTCCCACGCGTTACCCCTGTGTTGACTGTTACTCATTAACCAAAATATCTTACCAACAATGACTGATTTCACAATGCATAAACATAACCATGTGATTTATTTACTAACAAGTTCATAATTTATATTTACAACGCCCCATACATATACATAGGCCACAATCCCACGGTTTACATGTCTACGGAGCCTCTAGGATACAAAAAGGGAAATACAATACTTGCCGGTAACAAGGCTCCGGCTATACCTTACAAAACCAAAATGAAATCTAAACAAAAGTGGCATGAACCACACAGGGCCCCAAGGAAGAGAGGGGCTCACCAAAACGGGCAATGGAAGGAGAAGGATACTACTGCCGATGAGCTGAAGTGCCTGCTACCGATCCACCTACAATCATAACACGAATGTAGCGTCCCCGACAAAAGGGACGTCAGTACACTTGAATTGTACTGGTATGTATGGACAAACTTTGTCCCAAGTAAACTCAAGCCATTAAATTACATCAACAATTTATTAAGCCAACCAACCATGTTTCCACATTTTCCTCATTTCAAATAATTCTCACACAAAGCACTTTCTACAATCAACCAATTTAACAATAACCAATCAATCACGTAAATAACAAGTAGTCAAACAAAGGGGCAATCAGTGCCCCACAGGTTGCAAACTCTCCTGCTGTCTCCTTTCACAATTTCACATTATTGATTTATGTATCAATTTTCAATAGCGATTTCGATCGCTTTCCATCCTTATTGCCCCCGACCACCCTTATTACCTCGGCCACCCTTATCACCCCAACCCACACCTTATTTCACCACGTTGCGGCGCGCAACACGACCCCGCCTTACAGTTGAAAACACAACAATTTCAAACAGCAGATAAGGTACTACACACAATTTCAACAAGTTCAAATAAGCAACTTGCACATTGTTTCATGTTCTCAATTACTTCTCAAGCCAATATCACAACCAAGTTACAATGTTTCCACATTCAAGAATATTCACACATGTATATTCAACAATTTTCCATAATTCAAGTGTTTCATCTCTTTCCACAATAAACCAATTCTCAAGTGTTTCATTTTCTTTTCCACAAGGTGCCATATAGGCCATCATAATCATTATTCACAAATTCTTTACCCAATTCAACTCTCATTTACCTTTCGGTTCATATTTCATACCACAACACTCATAGTTCAACAACAACTTTGAATATCCAACAACAACATCAAATAATCACATACAATTTCTCAAATCAACACATGCCAAACAATTTTACACATAAGGGCGATTTCACAAGAATCAAAATTAGCCATACATACCTGGTGGTGAGTTTTCTCCCGTTAACTTTCTACTTTATGCTTACCCAAGATGTCCTATTCTTGCCAACCTTGTTCTTGAAGACTCTTACTTCTACTTACTTCTTTTGTTTTACTAAAAATCAAGATCAATAATCATGCATGAGTATAAAAATTCTATTTTCAAAAGCTATTATATGCAAACTTCTCTTTACCCAATTTAAAACTGAAAATCAAAGAAAATAGTTAGGGTTTTTACCTTGAAAAGATTGGGGATGTTGAATCTTTGCCCTAGAATCCTTGGAATTAAGTAGTTGAAACAATCCTTGAAGATGAAAGATTTCTCTCTCTAAAAACCCTCTCTTCTCTCTCTAATTTTGGTGAGGTGATATGATAAAAATGAAGAAGAAAGGTGTTATATTAAAGAAGAGATCGGGTCAAAATGTTACAAAATCTGGGCCGGGGTCGAATATGCGGTCACTATGCGACCGCAGAACCCACATGCGGTCCGCAAAGTGACCGCAGAATGGCCTCAAAGTTGAGCAGTTTCTGTTAAGGAATGCGGTCACTATGCGGACCGCATGTCTGATCTGCGGTCGCAAAATGCACCGCAGATTTGACATGCGATCGCATATCGACCGCACATTTGACGGATTTTGAGAAACTCTCTGGAACGATTTGCGGTCGGAATGCGGTCCGCATGTTGATTCTGCGGTCGCATTCTTGACCGCATATTTGACACTTTTTCGGAAAAATTATTTCTCTACATTTTTTTGAAACTTAAATCACTACCAAGGGTCCGAACCGCGGCGAGCAAGCTCGCCGCGAAGAATTCTACGCATTCCTAACACATCATTCGGACCATGACACCACATCTACTAGGTTTTATGCACAAAAATTTTACGGGGCCTTACATCCTCCCCCTTAAGATCATTCGTCCTCGAATGAGGATTTTGAAATAAATGAGTTTTGAAAGACATGATATGCAAGCTATCAAAATTTTGACTAACTCTTATATTTTAGAAAAATTTCGCCAGAGTTTCCTTTGTATTATGGACATATCCACCTGTCAGAGGGCCCCCGAAACATATTTCCAAACAACAATATACAACTACAACACTTTTCACAACTGGTATACACTTTCTTACCTCAACGAATGCACATATTCCATCACATTATTACAATTGCACATAAACTAGTCACGTCAATGAATTCTTACCTTATTTAACCAATTTAACACACCATGTGCACTTAACAAACCATTACCAATCTATACTTACTATTAGTAGATTATTAAACACGTAACTCTTTATAAGGCTTTCATTTTTCAAGAACGGTTCAAGTGACCCAAGGTAACAACACATTTAACTCATTACAAAATGAAGGGGACTTTACTAATACTAAGAGGGAAACAACTTAGGCAAGATGACAGTTACTAGGAGTAGGAGGGTCACCTAATTTCTTCTAGGCTTGATCGAACAATTGGGGGTACTTTTCCTTCATCTCTTTTTCCGCTTCCCATGTGGCCTCCTCCACTTGTTGACTTCGCCACAATACTTTAACAGAGGCAACTTCCTTATTTCTCAACTTACGGACTTGCCTATTAAGATGGCAACTGGAACTTCTTCATATGACAAATTTTCATTAACCTCTATAGCTTCGACTGGCATGATGGTGGATGGATCTCCAATCACTTTCTTCAACATGGACACATGGAATACCGGATGCATTGCTGACATCTCGGAAGGCAACTCTAGCCTATAAGCAACTTGACCAATCCTTTGAACGATCCGATATGGCCCGACATACCTAGGACTCAATTTCCCTTTCTTCCCGAATCGCATGACTCCCTTCATAGGAGATACCCTCAAGAACACCCAATCATCGACTTGAAACTCCAAATCCCTTCGACGAACGTCCGCATAGGACTTTTGACGACTCTGTGCTGTTTTCATTCTCTCCTGAATAACTTTGACCTTTTCCATAGCTTCGTACACCATATCTGGCCCTAGCAATTCCGCTTCACCTACCTCAAACCACCCGATTGGCGATCTACATCTTCTCCCGTACAATGCCTCAAACGGGGCCATTTGAATGCTAGCATGATAGCTGTTATTATAAGCAAATTCTATCAGTGGCAAGTGTTCATCCCAATTACCTTTAAAATCTAAGACACAAGCCCGCAACATATCTTCAAGCATCTGAATGGTCCGCTCGGCCTGTCCATCGGTCTGTGGATGGAAAGTTGTGCTGAGATTCACCTGAGTTCCCAAACCTTGCTGAAACTTCTTCCAAAAGTTAGCGGTGAACTGAGCCCCGCGATCTGAGATGATAGAAAGTGGAGTGCCATGAAGCCTTACTATCTCTTTGATGTACAATCTTGCATATTGCTCTGCAGTATCAGTGGACTTGACAGGCAGGAAGTGAGTTGATTTGGTGAGTCGATCTACTATCACCCATACTGAATCGAACTTACGCCGAGTGCGAGGTAACCCCACCACGAAATCCATATTGATCATCTCCCATTTCCACCTTGGTATTTCTATAAGCTGAGTTAATCCACCAGGCCGTTGATGCTCGGCCTTCACTTGTTGACAGTTCGGACATTTAGCTACAAAGCTTTCTATATCCCTTTTCATACCGTTCCACCAATAAATCTCCTTAAGGTCATGATACATATTTGTGGAACCTAGTTGTACAAAATATCTGGAAATATGTGCCTCTGCCATTACCCTTTCCCGAAGTTCGTTCACGTCCGGAACACATAATCTGCCTTGACACCGCATTACACCATCTTTGCTGCTGTGTACAAATGTTGAGGTCTTGTCATTCAGAACTGCTTCCTTTACCCGAACTAATGCTGGATCCATGAACTGTTTTTCTTTGATTTCCGCGACCAATGATGATTCTACTCCATTATGCACCAAAATATCCCCCTCGTCTGATGCCGAGCTACGAACCCCCAAACTGGCTAATTGGTAAACCTCTCGAGCCAGGTGTCTCTGATCCACACCCAAATGAGCCAAACTACTCATGGATTTTCGACTAAGAGCGTCGGCTACCACATTTGCCTTCCCTGGATGGTACAATATGTCCATATTATAGTCCTTGAGTAATTCTAACCACCGCCGCTGTCTTAGATTTAGCTCCTTCTGCTTGAACAAATACTGGAGGCTCTTGTGGTCTGAAAACACATCTACATGAACTTCATAAAGATAGTGCCGCCATATTTTCAAAGCAAACACAACAGCTGCAAGCTCCAAATCATGCGTCGGATAATTCTTCTCGTGATTCTTGAGTTGCCTCGAAGCATACGCTATAACCTTTCTGTGTTGCATCAACACACACCCCAAACCAACCCTGGAGGCATAACTATCACCTTAACACTTTACATCATTAACGGAACATCTTTATTATATCCCTCTTACATAAGACCTTCCACGAATTTAGTTCTACTATAATTTCCTTGATATAGTTACGACCCCATCTGAACCATTTCTACTAACTCTTACGATTCTTAACAAAAGGCATTACTGAGTGAGTTTTCTCATATGACCTCCTATCTCAAATGAATAGCACTGGCTAACTTGCACATATACCCCGAATAACACTAACTTGCACGGCATTGTATCGAATGTAAAGTAGCATTGTGCTCTAACTTTTCTTAACCAACCTCTTCTCCCCATATGTGCATTATAGACTTTAAGAAACTGCACTACTTCCCCTGTGAAATTTCCTACCATCCCTCATTACGGTTAAACACCTCTCAAAACGTATATCAACAACCTTTATATGCATATGACTTACGAAGGGTCACTATCCCGAGAAGGGTATTCTCTGAAACTTTAAATCCTCCTCAATACTTCAACAACAACTTTTGGTTTCACTCTTAAGTGTAAGGATTAGTCCACTTGATTCTATCTCGGATGAGTAACTCGCCTTATTCCCCATGTTATAGTTACCAATAAAGTTCCCTGATATTGCCGCTTAAGAGTTATCATGCCAAACACGTCTAGTCTGTCACGAGTTTTCATCCTCTTTCAATCCATTCCGAACCTTTCATTCCCATCTTTTTTTGCGGATAGTGCATAATTAATAGCTTTAATGTTCCACACATTTGTCTGTCTCCTGTGAACTTGAAAAATCATTATGTCTTGTTTAATCATTTTACAGTACCACAACCTCACCAACGATAACCTCGCTTCCCATTGTGTGTAGACATGAACTATCTCTAGACCCCTTTAGTCGATATTTAGTGTCACCCATGTCGGTTGCATTGCGGTTAATCCCTCATAACCTTTATTAACACTTGTGCCCTAAGTGAGTCCACCATTCTGATGCAAAAATTGTTTTAAATAACCATGACCATCTCAATTTAAAGGTTTTCTCCCCATTTCTTCTCACCTCATTCTTCCTAGTTAGTGAATAGCCACGCACTCTTCCATATATTACGTGGTCTCTTACCTTAGGAATTCCATCCGGCTCACCTCTTAACTCTTATTGGGACCTATGTAGCAAGGAGTGTTCGTCTGAACATCACTTAACACTTATCTATTTGTAAGGCTCTTTAGAGGCTCTCTATCAAGCCCCAATTACCATCTTGGGTTGTTGTGGCAACACATTCATTTCTCTCACTCGTTCTGGCTTTCTTAGTATCCCGAAACTTTGTTTAAATCACAAATCTTTGATTAGCCCATTCTAGGAACTCACAATCGTTCACATTTGACATATGGCACCTCCTTGGGTCCCATTTCTCCCGACCTTATGACAAGTAAAAGTCTCTTTACAAACATACTATTATTTTCTAGAATCGTTGACCCTATCAGTCACATTGCCATGCGTGAAGAATTTACATTCCTTAATCTCTTTTCTAGACCACACATGTCTTTACCAAAATATTCAAATATCATAGCTACATGGTCTCGCTCTTGTTTCATTGTATTTAAGTAGCCTCACGATGGTCCTCCCTCTCCCACATGGGGAAAATATCCTGGATCTTGACACAAGTCTTGAGTGTAGAAACCTTAGGAACATATGCCTCATATATCTATACCTCTTATATATATACTCGACCATTAGGAAAATTTAAGTCACCATAGTATTGATCTCATAAGTTCCCTTCTCCTATTCAGCCACGTAGGTATGGGATTCCAAGTCCCCACGCATATCCTTTATGAGTGTAACGCAACTTCGTACATTTCTGGGTCCTTATAACGTTCATAAGACAAGGGTCTTCTCACCTAGGGTCCAATTGAGTCTCATTTCATAACTTTTTACCTCATATGAGAGACTTACATTCTCCCCATTAATCTCTTAGTCATTCTCTCATATATCACATGCTTATATATAACCAATATTCTTTCACACCTTACGATCAATTATATACTTCTTACACTAACCATGCTTGCTATTTAAGCTTACATATCAATTATCAAATCAATGCCTCTTCGTGCGGGTAATCACTTCTAATCCTTTCCCCAAATAAAGTATACTTGTAGTACTATGTACTTATACTATATATATTCATACAGTTTATTCAACAAGATACATGTGCTATCTCCATAACACCCATGTCTTTTCTCATTGGTCATGACATATGACAACACTACATAAAATAGACGAAAGAGCATTTAAACTTACCTTGAATCTCAACGCACGGGTTACAAAACAATCTTATAGTCAAGCTTTATCGCACGATTTGGAGTGATGAAGAAGGGTAATATTCCTAAATGTCCGTGCAGCCCCCTACTTATATGATGTGGTCGACAACACACCTATAAGAAGGGCACTACTAGACACGGCTCCGAGACATCCTAGGACACTTTAAAAACCATATGCTCTGATACCAAGTTTGTCACGCCCCAAATCGAGGGACATGACCGGCGCCTGACCGGGTTGCCCCAGTCAAGCGGACCTGGGTGCCTTCCATTCCCACGCGTTACCCCTGTGTTGACTGTTACTCATTAACCAAAATATCTTACCAACAATGACTGATTTCACAATGCATAAACATAACCATGTGATTTATTTACTAACAAGTTCATAATTTATATTTACAACGCCCCATACATATACATAGGCCACAATCCCACAGTTTACATATCTACGGAGCCTCTAGGATACAAAAAGGGAAATAAAATACTTGCCGGTAACAAGGCCCCGGCTATACCTTACAAAATCCAAAAGAAAGTCTGAAATAAAAGTGGCATGAGCCACACAAGGCCCCGAGGAAGAAAGGGGCTCACCAAAACGGGCAGTGGAAGGAGAAGGATACTACTGCCGATGAGCTGAAGTGCTTGCTACTGATCCACCTACAATCATGACACGAATGTAGCGCCCCCGGCAAAAGGGACGTCAGTACACTTGAATTGTACTGGTATGTATGGACAAACTTTGTCCCAAGTAAACTCAAGCCATTAAATTACATCAACAATTTATTAAGCCAACCAACCATGTTTCCACATTTTCCTCATTTCAAATAATTCTCACACAAAGCACTTTCTACAATCAACCAATTTAACAATAACCAATCAATCACGTAAAGAACAAGTAGTCAAACAAAGGGGCAATCAGTGCCCCACAAACTCTCCTGCTGTCTCCTTTCACAATTTCACATTATTGATTTATGTATCAATTTTTACTAGCGATTTCGATCGCTTTCCATCCTTATTGCCCCTGACCACCCTTATTACCTCGGCCACCCTTATCACCCCAACCCACATCTTATTTCACCACGTTGCGGCGCGCAACACGACCCCGCCTTACAGTTGAAAACACAACAATTTCAAACAGCAGAGATAAGGTACTACACACAATTTCAACAAGTTCAAATAAGCAACTTGCACATTGTTTCATGTTCTCAATTACTTCTCAAGCCAATATCACAACAAAGTTACAATGTTTCCACATTCAAGAATATTCACACATGTATATTCAACAATTTTCCATAATTCAAGTGTTTCATCTGTTTCCACAATAAACCAATTCTCAAGTGTTTCATTTTCTTTTCCACAAGGTGCCATATAGGCCATCATAATCATTATTCACAAATTCTTTACCCAATTCAACTCTCATTTACCTTTCGGTTCATATTTCATACCACAACACTCATAGTTCAACAACAACTTTGAATATCCAACAACAACATCAAATAATCACATACAATTTCTCAAATCAACACATGCCAAACAATTTTACACATAAGGGCGATTTCACAAGAATCAAAATTAGCCATACATACCTGGTGATGAGTTTTCTCCCGTTAACTTTCTACTTTATGCTTACCCAAGATGTCCTATTCTTGCCAACCTTGTTCTTGAAGACTCTTACTTCTACTTACTTCTTTTGTTTTACTAAAAATCAAGATCAATAATCATGCATGAGTATAAAAATTCTATTTTCAAAAGCTATTATATGCAAACTTCTCTTTACCCAATTTAAAACTGAAAATCAAAGAAAATAGTTAGGGTTTTTACCTTGAAAAGATTGGGGATGTTGAATCTTTGCCCTAGAATCCTTGGAATTAAGTAGTTGAAACAATCCTTGAAGATGAAAGATTTCTCTCTCTAAAAACCCTCTCTTCTCTCTCTAATTTTGGTGAGGTGATATGATAAAAATGAAGAAGAAAGGTGTTATATTAAAGAAGAGATCGGGTCAAAATGTTACAAAATCTGGGCCGGGGTCGAATATGCGGTCACTATGCGACCGCAGAACCCACATGCGGTCCGCAAAGTGACCGCAGAATGGCCTCAAAGTTGAGCAGTTTCTGTTAAGACATGCGGTCACTATGCGGACCGCATGTCTGATCTGCGGTCGCAAAATGCACCGCAGATTTGACATGCGATCGCATATCGACCGCACATTTGACAGATTTTTGGGAAACTCTCCGGAACGATTTGCGGTCAGAATGCGGTCCGCATGTCAGGTTTGCGGTCGCACTATGCGACCGCAGAACCCACATTTCGGAAAAATTATTTCTCTACATTTTTTGAAACTTAAATCACTACCAAGGGTCCGAACCGCGGCTCGCAAGCTCGCCGCGAAGAATTCTACGCATTCCTAACACATCATTCGGACCATGACACCACATCTACTAGGTTTTATGCACAAAAATTTTACGGGGCCTTACATCCTCCCCCCTTAAGATCATTCGTCCTCGAATGAGGATTTTGAAATAAATGAGTTTTGAAAGACATGATATGCAAGCTATCAAAATTTTGACTAACTCTTATATTTTAGAAAAATTTCGCCAGAGTTTCCTTTGTATTATGGACATATCCACCTGTCAGAGGGCCCCCGAAACATATTTCCAAACAACAATATACAACTACAACACTTTTCACAACTGGTATACACTTTCTTACCTCAACGAATGCACATATTCCATCACATTATTACAATTGCACATAAACTAGTCACGTCAATGAATTCTTACCTTACTTAACCAATTTAACACACCATGTGCACTTAACAAACCATTACCAATCTATACTTACTATTAGTAGATTATTAAACACGTAACTCTTTATAAGGCTTTCATTTTTCAAGAACGGTTCAAGTGACCCAAGGTAACAACACATTTAACTCATTACAAAATGAAGGGACTTTACTAATACTAAGAGGGAAACAACTTAGACAAGATGACAGTTACTAGGAGTAGGAGGGTCACCTAATTTCTTCTAGGCTTGATCGAACAATTGGGGGTACTTTTCCTTCATCTCTTTTTCCGCTTCCCATGTGGCCTCCTCAACTTGTTGACTTCGCCACAATACTTTAACGGAGGCAACTTCCTTATTTCTCAACTTACGGACTTGCCTATCAAGAATGGCAACTGGAACTTCTTCATATGACAAATTTTCATTAACCTCTATAGCTTCGACTGGCATGATGGTGGATGGATCTCCAATCACTTTCTTCAACATGGACACATGGAATACCGGATGCATTGCTGACATCTCGGAAGGCAACTCTAGCCTATAAGCAACTTGACCAATCCTTTGAACGATCCGATATGGCCCGACATACCTAGGACTCAATTTCCCTTTCTTCCCGAATCGCATGACTCCCTTCATAGGAGATACCCTCAAGAACACCCAATCATCGACTTGAAACTCCAAATCCCTTCGACGAACGTCCGCATAGGACTTTTGACGACTCTGTGCTGTTTTCATTCTCTCCTGAATAACTTTGACCTTTTCCATAGCTTCGTACACCATATCTGGCCCTAGCAATTCCGCTTCACCTACCTCAAACCACCCGATTGGCGATCTACATCTTCTCCCGTACAATGCCTCAAACGGGGCCATTTGAATGCTAGCATGATAGCTGTTATTGTAAGCAAATTCTATCAGTGGCAAGTGTTCATCCCAATTACCTTTAAAATCTAAGACACAAGCCCGCAACATATCTTCAAGCATCTGAATGGTCCGCTCGGCCTGTCCATCGGTCTGTGGATGGAAAGTTGTGCTGAGATTCACCTGAGTTCCCAAACCTTGCTGAAACTTCTTCCAAAAGTTAGCGGTGAACTGAGCCCCGCGATCTGAGATGATAGAAAGTGGAGTGCCATGAAGCCTTACTATCTCTTTGATGTACAATCTTGCATATTGCTCCGCGGTATCAGTGGACTTGACAGGCAGGAAGTGAGCTGATTTGGTGAGTCGATCTACTACCACCCATATTGAATCGAACTTACGCCGAGTGTGAGGTAACCCCACCACGAAATCCATATTGATCATCTCCCATTTCCACCTTGGTATTTCTATAAGTTGAGTTAATCCACCGGGCCGTTGATGCTCGGCCTTCACTTGTTGACAGTTCGGACATTTAGCTACAAAGCTTTCTATATCCCTTTTCATACCGTTCCACCAATAAATCTCCTTAAGGTCATGATACATTTTTGTGGAACCTAGTTGTACAAAATATCTGAAAATATGTGCCTCTGCCATTACCTTTTCCCGAAGTTCGTTCACGTCCGGAACACATAATCTGCCTTGACACCGCATTACACCATCTTTGCTGCTGTGTACAAATGTTGAGGTCTTGCCATTCAGAACTGCTTCCTTTACCCGAACTAATGCTGGATCCATGAACTGTTTTTCTTTGATTTCCGCGACCAATGATGATTCTACTCCATTATACACCAAAATATCCCGCTCGTCTGACGACGAGCTACGAACCCCCAAACTGGCTAATTGGTAAACCTCTCGAGCCAGGTGTCTCTGATCCACACCCAAATGAGCCAAACTACTCATGGATTTTCGACTAAGAGCGTCGGCTACCACATTTGCCTTCCCTGGATGGTACAATATGTCCATATTATAGTCCTTGAGTAATTCTAACCACCGCCGCTGTCTTAGATTTAGCTCCTTCTGCTTGAACAAATACTGGAGGCTCTTGGGGTCTGAAAACACTTCTACATGAACTTCATAAAGATAGTGCCGCCATATTTTCAAAGCAAACACAACAGCTGCAAGCTCCAAATCATGCGTCGGTTAATTCTTTTCGTGATTCTTGAGTTGCTTGGACGCGTAAGATATGACTTTCCCGTGCTGCATCAATACACATCCCAAACCAACCCTGGAGGCATAACTATCACCTTAACACTTTACATCATTAACGGAACATCTTTATTATATCCCTCTTACATAAGACCTTCCACGAATTTAGTTCTACTATAATTTCCTTGATATAGTTACGACCCCATCTGAACCATTTCTACTAACTCTTACGATTCTTAACAAAAGGCATTACTGAGTGAGTTTTCTCATATGACCTCCTATCTCAAATGAATAGCAATGGCTAACTTGCACATATACCCCGAATAACACTAACTTGCACGGCATTGTATCGAATGTAAAGTAGCATTGTGCTCTAACTTTTCTTAACCAACCTCTTCTCCCCATATGTGCATTATAGACTTTAAGAAACTGCACTACTTCCCCTGTGAAATTTCCTACCATCCCTCATTACGGTTAAACACCTCTCAAAACGTATATCAACAACCTTTATATGCATATGACTTACGAAGGGTCACTATCCCGAGAAGGGTATTCTCTGAAACTTTAAATCCTCCTCAATACTTCAACAACAACTTTTGGTTTCACTCTTAAGTGTAAGGATTAGTCCACTTGATTCTATCTCGGATGAGTAACTCGCCTTATTCCCCATGTTATAGTTACCAATAAAGTTCCCTGATATTGCCGCTTAAGAGTTATCATGCCAAACACGTCTAGTCCGTCACGAGTTTTCATCCTCTTTCAATCCATTCCGAACCTTTCATTCCCATCTTTTTTTGCGGATAGTGCATAATTAATAGCTTTAATGTTCCACACATTTGTCTGCCTCCTGTGAACTTGAAAAATCATTATGTCTTGTTTAATCATTTTACAGTACCACAACCTCACCAACGATAACCTCGCTTCCCATTGTGTGTAGACATGAACTATCTCTAGACCCCTTTAGTCGATATTTAGTGTCACCCATGTCGGTTGCATTGCGGTTAATCCCTCATAACCTTTATTAACACTTGTGCCCTAAGTGAGTCCACCATTCTGATGCAAAAATTGTTTTAAATAACCATGACCATCTCAATTTAAAGGTTTTCTCCCCATTTCTTCTCACCTCATTCTTCCTAGTTAGTGAATAGCCACGCACTCTTCCATATATTACGTGGTCTCTTACCTTAAGCATTCCATCCGGCTCACCTCTTAACTCTTATTGGGACCTATGTAGCAAGGAGTGTTCGTCTGAACATCACTTAACACTTATCTATTTGTAAGGCTCTTTAGAGGCTCTCTATCAAGCCCCAATTACCATCTTGGGTTGTTGTGGCAACACATTCATTTCTCTCACTCGTTCTGGCTTTCTTAGTATCCCGAAACTTTGTTTAAATCACAAATCTTTGATTAGCCCATTCTAGGAACTCACAATCGTTCACATTTGACATATGGCACCTCCTTGGGTCCCATTTCTCCTGACCTTATGACAAGTAAAAGTCTCTTTACAAACATACTATTATTTTCTAGAATCGTTGACCCTATCGGTCACATTGCCATGCGTGAAGAATTTACATTCCTTAATCTCTTTTCTAGACCACACATGTCTTTACCAAAATATTCAAATATCATAGCTACATGGTCTCGCTCTTGTTTCATTGTATTTAAGTAGCCTCACGATGGTCCTCCCTCTCCCACATGGGGAAAATATCCTGGATCTTGACACAAGTCTTGAGTGTAGAAACCTTAGGAACATATGCCTCATATATCTATACCTCTTATATATATACTCGACCATTAGGAAAATTTAAGTCACCATAGTATTGATCTCATAAGTTCCCTTCTCCTATTCAGCCACGTATGTATGGGATTCCAAGTCCCCACGCATATCCTTTATGAGTGTAACGCAACTTCGTACATTTCTGGGTCCTTATAACGTTCGTAAGACAAGGGTCTTCTCACCTAGGGTCCAATTGAGTCTCATTTCATAACTTTTTACCTCATATGAGAGACTTACATTCTCCCCATTAATCTCTTAGTCATTCTCTCATATATCACATGCTTATATATAACCAATATTCTTTCACACCTTACGATCAATTATATACTTCTTACACTAACCATGCTTGCTATTTAAGCTTACATATCAATTATCAAATCAATGCCTCTTCGTGCGGGTAATCACTTCTAATCCTTTCCCCAAATAAAGTATACTTGTAGTACTATGTACTTATACTATATATATTCATACAGTTTATTCAACAAGATACATGTGCTATCTCCATAACACCCATGTCTTTTCTCATTGGTCATGACATATGACAACACTACATAAAATAGACGAAAGAGCATTTAAACTTACCTTGAATCTCAACGCACGGGTTACAAAACAATCTTATAGTCAAGCTTTATCGCACGATTTGGAGTGATGAAGAAGGGTAATATTCCTAAATGTCCGTGCAGCCCCCTACTTATATGATGTGGTCGACAACACACCTATAAGAAGGGCACTACTAGACACGGCTCCGAGACATCCTAGGACACTTTAAAAACCATATGCTCTGATACCAAGTTTGTCACGCCCCAAATCGAGGGACATGACCGGCGCCTGACCGGGTTGCCCCAGTCAAGCGGACCTGGGTGCCTTCCATTCCCACGCGTTACCCCTGTGTTGACTGTTACTCATTAACCAAAATATCTTACCAACAATGACTGATTTCACAATGCATAAACATAACCATGTGATTTATTTACTAACAAGTTCATAATTTATATTTACAACGCCCCATACATATACATAGGCCACAATCCCACGGTTTACATGTCTACGGAGCCTCTAGGATACAAAAAGGGAAATACAATACTTGCCGGTAACAAGGCTCCGGCTATACCTTACAAAATCCAAAAGAAAGTCTGAAATAAAAGTGGCATGAGCCACACTGTGCCCCGAGGAAGAAAGGGGCTCACCAAAACGGGCAGTGGAAGGAGAAGGATACTACTGCCGATGAGCTGAAGTGCCTGCTACTGATCCACCTACAATCATGACACGAATGTAGCGCCCCCGGCAAAAGGGACGTCGGTACACTTGAATTGTACTGGTATGTATGGACAAACTTTGTCCCAAGTAAACTCAAGCCATTAAATTACATCAACAATTTATTAAGCCAACCAACCATGTTTCCACATTTTCCTCATTTCAAATAATTCTCACACAAAGCACTTTCTACAATCAACCAATTTAACAATAACCAATCAATCACGTAAAGAACAAGTAGTCAAACAAAGGGGCAATCAGTGCCCCACAGGTTGCAAACTCTCCTGCTGTCTCCTTTCACAATTTCACATTATTGATTTATGTATCAATTTTTACTAGCGATTTCGATCGCTTTCCATCCTTATTGCCCCTGACCACCCTTATTACCTCGGCCACCCTTATCACCCCAACCCACACCTTATTTCACCACGTTGCGGCGCGCAACACGACCCCGCCTTACGGTTGAAAACACAACAATTTCAAACAGCAGATAAGGTACTACACACAATTTCAACAAGTTCAAATAAGCAACTTGCACATTGTTTCATGTTCTCAATTACTTCTCAAGCCAATATCACAACCAAGTTACAATGTTTCCACATTCAAGAATATTCACACATGTATATTCAACAATTTTCCATAATTCAAGTGTTTCATCTCTTTCCACAATAAACCAATTCTCAAGTGTTTCATTTTCTTTTCCACAAGGTGCCATATAGGCCATCATAATCATTATTCACAAATTCTTTACCCAATTCAACTCTCATTTACCTTTCGGTTCATATTTCATACCACAACACTCATAGTTCAACAACAACTTTGAATATCCAACAACAACATCAAATAATCACATACAATTTCTCAAATCAACACATGCCAAACAATTTTACACATAAGGGCGATTTCACAAGAATCAAAATTAGCCATACATACCTGGTGGTGAGTTTTCTCCCGTTAACTTTCTACTTTATGCTTACCCAAGATGTCCTATTCTTGCCAACCTTGTTCTTGAAGACTCTTACTTCTACTTACTTCTTTTGTTTTACTAAAAATCAAGATCAATAATCATGCATGAGTATAAAAATTCTATTTTCAAAAGCTATTATATGCAAACTTCTCTTTACCCAATTTAAAACTGAAAATCAAAGAAAATAGTTAGGGTTTTTACCTTGAAAAGATTGGGGATGTTGAATCTTTGCCCTAGAATCCTTGGAATTAAGTAGTTGAAACAATCCTTGAAGATGAAAGATTTCTCTCTCTAAAAACCCTCTCTTCTCTCTCTAATTTTGGTGAGGTGATATGATAAAAATGAAGAAGAAAGGTGTTATATTAAAGAAGAGATCGGGTCAAAATGTTACAAAATCTGGGCCGGGGTCGAATATGCGGTCACTATGCGACCGCAGAACCCACATGCGGTCCGCAAAGTGACCGCAAAATGGCCTCAAAGTTTATGCAGGTTCTGTTAAGGAATGCGGTCACTATGCGGACCGCATGTCTGATCTGCGGTCGCAAAATGCACCGCAGATTTGACATGCGATCGCATATCGACCGCACATTTGACAGATTTTTGGGAAACTCTCTGGAACGATTTGCGGTCAGAATGCGGTCCGCATGTTGATTCTGCGGTCGCATTCTTGACCGCATATTTGACACTTTTTCGGAAAAATTATTTCTCTACATTTTTTTGAAACTTAAATCACTACCAAGGGTCCGAACCGCGGCGAGCAAGCTCGCCGCGAAGAATTCTACGCATTCCTAACACATCATTCGGACCATGACACCACATCTACTAGGTTTTATGCACAAAAATTTTACGGGGCCTTACAATATCTATGGAAAGAGGAAGCTAGGAGAGGATTCTAAACAATTCTATCGAGCCGAACAACAAAAAGAGAAAGATAGAATACCTTTCTTAGGTAGCCTAGCGTGCTAGAAACCTACAGGGAAAAATAGCCAGATCGAAGACATTCCTTTCATTCTTTTATACCCCTCTATTCTTAGTTGCTCCTCTTTCTAGGGATCTAATGGTCGTAGACCACCTTCATGTGACTATGTTGAAGAATTCTTTCCCCCATTTGAGTTCTCGAGTGAAAGGGTCCAAGCCATAGGAAAATATCTAGTTTCTCTCGCAACATATCTAGTTTATCCTGAAGCAGCATTTCTCGAAGTAGCATTCCCATAAGTAGAGGATGAAACCCTTGCTTGTTTATCCCGACGAAGGTTTATGAATCACTCAAACGAGCCTTTCTAACCTCATCTGAATCAGCATCCCTATCCATATATTTATGCGCCGGGGCATCCAAATCCGAATCTGTAGAATCTATTGGGGAATCCCCATCCGCACCCGAATTGGTTAAATCTAGTATAGTGGGTCTTGTTTCGATGGGGGAAAAAATCTTTTTAAAGGGCATCTCGGTGAAACAGGACTTAGAACCATAAGGCGAGCAGCAAAATGCTAACACAAACTGCTCCCACAGACACGCATGATAAGGGGGTGTGGGGATAACTAGGCCACCACTTTTACAAGATATGGGTCCGGACGACCCAAGAGCCCGCCACTAGAACCCAACCCTTAAGAGGCTAAGGTCCAAGGGGCTACTGTAGGAAGTCATATTCACCTGTAACCTTAAGGAATACAGAAAGTTACCCGGAATTCCTAGCAAGGACTCTGCCTGCTATTCATTCCTAAATCCCTTTCACCCTTAACTAGCTAACTCGATGGGACGTCAACAGCGGGAATGCCAAATGCAACACCTGGACCTGGTTCACGCAGTCAAGCAGCAAAGACCTCTTTCTCTTCGAGAGCTTTCGTAACGGCTATAAAGAATGGGTCTTTCCCCTCGTGAAAGCATATTGGGATCGATTCCTTAAACCCTCCTTGGCATGGAAGGTTGCAAGAGAAAAGAAAACTTTTCTTCTTAGCAGCTTTTTCAACATACCCGAGGCAAAGAACTAAAGCAACTAATAGCCTTTTTACCTATTATACCTTTCACCGGGTGAGCAAAAAGAAGTTACCTTTAGCCTGGTCTTCCTTATTAATTATTGATAAGGCACAGGGGAAGCATCATCCTTATAAGAGTGTTGCTAAACAAAAGCAATTCTTTTTCACATTCAACCATGAGAGGGCAACTTGAGCAATAAAAGTTATGCCCTCTTCCACTGCTGACTATGAACAGTTGACAGCTAATGATTTCTACTTTACTAAGCCAGTTCGGTAAGTTAGGTAGATGCTTGAAACGAAAAAAAAGAGGAAGGGGAAGGGGTCGCCCAAAGCTATGGAGATAAGGTGGAAGATAAAAAAGCTATATTTATAATAATGAAGAGAATCTATTCAAATTCATATTAGAAAATGGGATTATCAACTATACTTGACTGGAAAGACCAACGAATCTACTCTCCTTTTTTTGGTCTCCCCCCTATAACTTGATAAATTATAAGAGAAGAAGAAATCGTTGCATATAAAGTCTTGCTTACTATCTCCTCTATCTAAGTTATGTAAGAGGAAAAGAGCAAAAAAATTACTTTTAGGTAGTGGCCTAAGCACTAAGAAGCTCCAATCATGCTACTCAGACTATATGCATAACACATACAAGTCGAACCTTGGTCTTCGGAGTTCGAAAAAGAATGGGAAGAAGCGGGGTAGAGGAATTGGTCAACCCATCAGGCTCATGACCTGAAGATTGCAGGTTCGAATCCTGTCCCTGCCTAATCAGTGGAACATTGTTCACCGGGATAGAAGGCCGGTCACAACCCGTCTACAAAATGGGGCTACTGTTTAGTCTTGGTTGGTTCCACCTCTTTGCAGGGTCATGACACCAGTAGTTGTTACGCACAGATGACCATTTCTTAGACTATTGAATTCCAACTTAGAGCTCCTCTCCTTATAGTCAAGTGGCTTTCACTCCTTCTACTCTAAACTACTGTGTGCCTATTTTTCGCTTTTCACAGTCAAAGTCAAAGGTTTGTTGGTGGCAAGATCGGCATGCCTTCTAGTTGTAGTTGACTTTAAGCGCACCTGAACTACCCATAATCGTCTATTTACGGGCTTGCACTCAATAGTCAATCAATTCGTTTTTCCGCTTTCTATCACACGCTTCAACTATTTGATTATATAGTGTGTGAAGTCTAACTAATAGAAAGTCCCTATGAATTAGTTCCAAGAAAGCACCCGTTCACGTTAGGAATAGAGGCCATTAAGGATGTACTTGCTTTTCCTTTTTTCGTCGAGATTGGGTTGGTGTTTGAGTGTACCGCTTATGACGCCTATGCTTTGCAAGCCTATATAGGGTACGAGATCAAAAAGAATGCATTGGATGGATGCCCGAGCATTGAAAAGGAAGGACGCTTTCAGAGGAGAATGGCCATGGGGAGATACCATCTGTGATCCATGGATCTCCGATCGGGAAACGGTATCCAAGCTCCGTGGCTTGTCTGCGCTCTTTGGACTTTACAAACTTAACAAAATGAAACATCTTAGTAGCTAAAGGAAGGGAAATCAACCGAGACCCCGTTAGTAGCGGCGAGCGAGAGCGGATTGGGGGTTTGAAGAAAAACAAACACGAAGCTTCGTTCCTCAGCAAAGTGTTCACTTTTTTTTCGCCAGGTTTCATTCGATTTGTTGTGGATTGGATGATGAAAAAACCAGCAAGCTACGGCTTCAAAGCTTACCTTATTTAGAAAAGGAGAAAGGGCTTTTTTATAGATATTGAGGTTGAGTAAGGGGTGGCGGAGCTTGAAGAGCGAAGCGAGCCGCGCTAGCCTAGCAACGTTTTTCAGAAACAAGCTACGGTCTAACGACCCCCTAAGCTATGTTGGGGTAAAAACTCCAAAATCCAAAAGGTTTGTTACAGTTCCAAACCTTTCTCTAATAATAAGGTAAGCTTTCAAGCCACCGCCCTTTAACGGAGTGGGCGCAGTGAACTGTAATTGTGAAAAGACTGGAAGATCTGGCCAAAGAAGGTGATAGACCTATAGATTCGTTCCCCTGGT